>VDFB02122760.1:0-145060 GCA_007258455.2 Sequoia sempervirens
GGCTGCAATAATGGCTGGTATGGCTGGAAATGTGATGCTATACAGCTGCTACAGTGCTGAATTAGATCTTAAAAATATTATTTTAATGTTGACAACTCCAAGATCCTTTAATGTTGATGTTGTACGGACCTCCAAATTCCTAATCTGCTGCAAGGAATGGTTGTATGGCTTCCTCTTGGGCTGGCATAGATCACAAACAGCCTTCAATGCCTCCCAAATGATCCATCCACCTCTAGAAAATATTTCTAAAATAATTTATAAATTTTCCCAAGCTAGGCAACCTCCAAAAATGATATAAAATCCTTTAATTGCACAAACCATCAATCTGCCCTAGTAAAAAATCTCCAAAAATCACCAATAATTATTTGCTTGCAAATCCAATTGACAGATGTCTGAGATTTTACACAAAATTGCCAAATTAGTTCAACATACAAGCCCTAGATGGAATTTGCCAATGCCAAAGATGAGGATTTTCATCCTCACCTTTGGAAATCAAGAGCCAAGAGGGTTTTCATCCTCCCAGATCACTGAAAACAGCCAAGGTTTTTTATCCTTGGATGCCAAAACTCAAATGCCAAAGCTCACAATGAAATGTCAAATGAAAATCTCAATGCCAAGTGAGGCTAGGCGCCCTCTTTCCAGCTTGAGCCCTTGATTAAATTTTCTTTCAATTAGTATTTAAAAATACTTTTTATTTTATTTTTAGTATTTAAAAACGCTTTTTATTTTAATATTAATGTTTAGGAAATCGAATCAAGCATTTTAGGATTTGTGGAGCGCTGGTGTGAAACCCTAGGGCACTGATTGCGAGGAAGCTTGTGTGGCGCCGTGTGGGCTCTTCGTGGAGGAAGGCCTTGCTTTCCTCCACCAGGTTTGACATCTCTCCCGTGTAAGGGTCCTATCAGCCCCTCGCTCTTCCTCATTCCGTGCAGTGTATTTGCTAGTGTATTTTTTGCATTTATTTTGATTTTCTTTGAGCCCTCGACTATTGACTAGCCAATACAAGCCAGTTAATGGTGTCATGAATGACACCCCTACAGATGCCCCCAGGCAGGATGATAACCCTACCGAGGCGCCTAAGTCCTTCCGCGATGCTTAGACGGTTGATTCTTGTTTCATTTCTCTTGTTGCGGTGTTTGTGGAGGGATCCCTCTACAAAGATGGACTCTTTCAAGGAGATGGAGCAAGGGAACGTAAGGGGCTCTCTAGCAACCCTGGAGTTCTTTCCCTTGCTACTAATCCAAAAATGCATGAAGCATTAAGCAGTGAGAAATCTAAGTTAAAAAACATTGCAATCTTTCTAGCGGCCATTGATTGTAATAAATTACCTGCAAGGAAATTTTTAGATGAATAGCTGGGAAATGTTTGGGGAAAGAAATTTGGCTTTAAAGTGTCTTTTTGTCGAATGGTGCAAAAAGGTTTGTTTTTAATTTTCTTTCATAACCAAAAAATGCAAGAAGCTATAACAGAAAAACAGTTTGGGATGATTGGAAAATGCACCTTCAGGCCGCTTAAATGGTCCCTTGAAGCCATATATGAAGAAGTCTTGGCCCTCTCAAGGCCATGATGGCTGACTGTAAAAAATGTATCACCATACCTCTGGAAATTTTGACCTCCTCTTTTTGCAAAAATTGGCAAAGTCATTAGGGTTGATGAGGCAACGATGACCTTACCTCACTTGGATGCAAGGATTTTGATGACTCTGCTTCCAAGGGTGGAGGTCCCCAAAAGGGTTGACCTTCACGACAATGGGGAAATCATTAGATCTGAAATTGAGATACTCGGGGCCTAAATGCCTACTATCTCTATAGAAGAGAAGGGCATTTTAGGAGAAATTGCCCGATTCTCAATAAAAATGTGGGTAACAAAAATGTTAAGCAAAACCCCAATGTGGTTGTTAACGAAGCTTTCGAATCCACCTTTGTAAGTGTGGAAACTAACCCCACTCCTGATGAAACTTGGAGGACGGGTGAAAATTCCACTTCTTGCAAAAACCCGATGGAAGAACCGTTTTCCCTACCTCGGGAGGGTCATATCCCCCATATTGGGGTGGATTGAGCCCCTTGATTGAGGTTGAGGCAAACAAGGGGATGTTGGATTCTGGAAAGAATTTCCCTATGACACCCACACCTGTTGTGGAGACCACAACTCGGGTGGACAAGCCTTCATTCTCTTCGGCGTTGAATCAAAATAAGAACCAAAATGAAAATGCCAAAATTTTGAAGAAAAATGCTCAACAATTAGTCTTGGAAAAAATAAGGAAAAATATTGCCTTAAAAAATAAGTTTAAAAGCTTTGAACAAGAGCAAGAGATAATGGGATGTAATCAGAAGCTGACTCCACTAAAAGTGTTGGTATGGTCACAGGTGTCTCATCAACCCCTGATAATTCCAATCCCCTCCAATTGAAGAAAATTGATTCAAAAAGTAAAGCCTTAATTAAAGAAATTGAAAGCAACACCTAATTTTTGTAGTGAGCCAACCAATTTTATTTATTTTTTTTCAGTGAACAACTCAATACAACAAGCACCCGTTATGGTTAGCCCAAATCTAAATCAACTGTTGGAAAGTAACCCTACGCCAAGAATGCATACTAAATCCCAAAATGGAAAAGGTGTTGTCATATGGCACCGAGGATCGTCAATAGCAACTGAAAAGATTACAATGTTGAAAGTAACCCAACGCCAAGAATGTGCACTCAAGACCTGAGGTGGGTGAGGTGCTAACATATGGCACTAGGGATCTAATGCATTGGTGACGGCTCAGCCGATCAGCAGTATTAATACTGAAAGTAATGAAGGGCGGCAAGCCAGCCCCAGTACAATATGCAAGACGGCGAGGCCTGTCTCTTCCACCAATGGTGGGAATGATATGTTGCAAGAAAGCAAATAAGGCGGCGAGGCCAGCCTTCTTCCACTAAAAGTGGGAATACAATATAAATTTGCAGAAATAATAAAGAATTGATCAGTACTACTGAAACAGCATTACAATGAGAAATATAATCTGCAAGAGCCAAGTATTAGAGATGTCCAATGTGCTGCAAATATTATAGAATGTCTCTCCAACTCCAAAGGACTCCCAACCATGAAAAACAAGCCCAAAAACACCAACTAATACAATCTGCTATACTAAACCAGCAAACTGAAAATGCAAACCAGCAACTCCCAAAACCACTAAAATGCTCACAACTCCCTCAAAACTACTCCAAATGACATGAGACCAAATGCAATGAACTCCTAGGTAGATGGCAACCAAGTTGTGACTAAGAAACAGCTACAACAACTCCTTAATGAATTTTCTAAACTTTTGCTAGGCAAGACAACCTACCAGGAAGGGCGACCTGCAATATAAAATCCAAGACTCCACTAAAAATTATGAAAACTTGCAAATAGGGGCACCCTAGATAGTAGAAGAGATGTAGCAAATACCCAGAACCATAGAAAATTCGTACAATGACTTAGGATCAAAAATCACTTTCAGCACTACAAAAACTAGCAACTGTAAACTGAAAATAAACATCAAAATCTCCAACTGTGAAGCTCAATCTGCACTCTCAGAATGAGAAGCAGTCTCTGAAACTCAGCTAGGTGCTATCTTTCAAGCACGAAACCAAGGATGCAAGAACTAGGAGGTATGCATTCCTCGAAGCCAACTCTGAAATCATTTCAGCAGCATAACATTATAATTTCTTCATGGATGCAAAAGAAAGAGCCCAACACTCTTATTTATAGTTTTTTTGTCTCCAAATTCAAATTCATTTCCCTCCAAGATGGATGCCTAATCCAAATTCACATTCACTTTGCAATGTTCTGTCAATTTGCATTTCATTTCACCTTTTCCCAAGTCGTCCACTTCATGAAGACATAGCACTTTATTAAAAATATCAATAAAGTGTAATGTGGCATCCAAAAGGTAATAAAGTGAAACACTTTATAAAATAATATATCTCCTCAAAATATTATCTCATTTGCATTTCATTTCCCCATGTCTCCAAGGCATCCAACATCAAGAAAGTAATATACTTTATTAAATTTGCTAATAAAGTATCAAATGGCGTCCAAATATAATAAAGTGAATGACTTTAATAAAATCACTTATTTCTCCTTAAGGCGTCCACCAAGCCTTATCAAAATTCACTTTATTAAAATATTTTACCTCCACAAGTGAAGCGCCCAACTCAAGCTCAGCCCTACTAAAAATAGCTCAAAAGTACTGAAGACTCAAACTGCTCCAACTGACCTGCCAGAAATAGCTACTGCTCCGGACTGCTGAACTACTAATAAAAATAGCATTGCCAAAAATAGAACTTACTAAAAATAGAAAGTTGTTCCAAAGTCATTTTGAGCACAAACCAAGCAGCCACCGTAACTTACTAAAAATAGCAAGTTCAGAAAAGTCCACTGTTCCTGATGCATGTCACATCACCGCGAAGTACTCTGAAAACCCAAAAGGAATCCAGAATCCAAACTAAAAAACTCCAACATGGAAGCCTCCAAAAGTAGCCGAGAATGTAAGTCAATATCCTGTCATGCATGTTACCTCATCACGAAGCTCTCCAAAAACCCAAAAAGCTCCACCAAACATGCATTAGAAACTCTCCCATGCAAGACCTCAAAACCCCCTCAGAAGTGGAAACCCTAATTTCAGCTTCTGACTGGCCTATGAGCTTCCAAAAATAGGCTATCAGACACAGAAGAGCGTATGGCTAAAATGGGGACATTACAATTTCCTAGGAACCTACATGATCCCATGGTCAATTCACCATCCCATCAGAGGGTGGATGGAAATTTGGATGAGGGTGAACATCAGAATTCACCCAAGGAAGGGTCTAGTCCAAGCCCTGATGTTGATGGTGAGCCTAATCATGAGTTGATGCAGGCTCCTAAGGAGTTGAGTCTGGAAAGGCAAAACAGCCCCACTATCCCATCTGGAAGTCTGCTCAGATTAAAATAGGACACTAAATTAAGAATAACTCTAAATTTGGATAATGCAAAAAACTCCAGCATTGCTAGGGAAAATAAAACACTAAGCAATGTTGAGGCCTCCCCAATTATTGGAAATAAAGAAGATAGGAATCAAGATCCTTGTTGTACCCAAAATTAATTTTTGGCATTCTGTATAAATTGAGCTAAATCTTGTTAAAATGCCATGTTAAGTCAGTTTTAGGTCAAACCAATCATAGAATCTTGGTGGGTTTTTGTCAAGGAACACACTTGCAAAATTCTGAAAATTTGAAAATTAGGGTTTTTCGCCCCTATTTTCATGGAAACCCCCGAAAATAGGACCTTCCCAGAAATGATTGAAAATGATTTTGATATGATTAAAAGGCTTCATGATCACATTGGTCTAGTCAAAATTATCAAAAGACATGTTTTACTCTGGTGGGTCTATTTCTATTTTTCAGGAACAAAGTTAGAACCTCCGCAGCCATTAATGGCAGATTGGCCAGTACCAGGTGTTGAAAGCTAAGCTTCAAAAGCTTCAATGACACAACCATGGCGGAAAAGGTCAAAAATGATGCTGTTTGATGAAGGAGATTCCTGAAAGTGAAAAAGGTCAAAATTTGACTAACTCTGGAAACGTTACGAAGGAGAAAACTCAAAATGCTGAAAAGAGCCTTTTTCAAGCAGGGGCGCCCATGATCTTTAAGGGTCAAATGCAGTCAGTAAGATCATCCAAAGCAGTCATTCTTGACATTTGATTGCTGGCTCGACAGTGAAACAAACATCTAGATCATCCGATGAATAGATCACGAGCAGCTGCTGACAAAGCAAAAAGAGGCAGTTGAGGAAATGTCAGGAAACCACAATTAACGGTGAAGTTCTAAGAAAAAAGAGCCTTTCCAAAAGAAAGGCGCCCTTCTTTCTTGACCTCCAGATGCTGATAAATGACAAAAGGCTTCCCAGGTTAACCTTCTCAGCCCAAGTGGATCTCGGAAACGCAACTGCAAGCATCAACATCTGACAGAGCATTCAACGGATAATCCAGATCAAAGTAGGCAACTTTTCAGATGAAGATAATCAGCCCAAAAGGTAAAAGTGCCCTTTTCAAGGAGGGGCGCCCTTGAATAAAGGAACCCTAAATTGAGATCCAAGTTTTCTGAAGTCAGTCATTTTTGGCAGAACAGAGCTGGGTACCTGATGAGAAATCAAGCGAAATCATCTGACTCTCCGATCAACGAGAAATCCAGATCAAAGCACGAGAGGTCATTTCAAAAGGCTGAAGAACGAAGATCAAAAATTCACTAAGGCATTAGCAAAAGCGCCTTTTCTTGGGAAAGGCGCCCATTCTGTTGAAGCCCTAAACTCAGCTTTTCATCATCATCTCTCCCAGGCACTTCTCTTCAGTTTGGATCCAGCTCCGCAGTGAACGTGTTCGCAACATCTCAGGATCAACAGATAACGCTAGATTCAAGATCAAACAGAGGGCTTTTAGGAGAGAAAATATTTAAAAACTTGCAAGAAACCAAAAGGGACGCCTAAAGGAGGTCAAAGGTCAATTTGTTGACTAAAGTCAAGAGCTTTTGAGTTAAAGTTGGCTAAAAGGCTCCACAATAGGTGGAAATCACCTTTTTAACTTCAGATCAAGCTAAAATCACCTTTTGAGCTTGTGTTAGGTCCCCAAACTTGTGGATCTGAAGCATAAACATATATATTCAAGAGGAAGGCGTCCCATTTCATTTATTTCATTGCAGGATAAAAGATCAAAAACAGCCACAAGCTCTCAAGGACGCCATTGATAGATCTGAACAAGGTTTTCATCCGTTCTTCAATTTTTCTTGCAGATCTGAAGCGGAAAAGGATTGCTATTTTGAGGATTGGATCCAGAGATAGATTTTTTTAGGGAATCGGATAAAACTTCCAATCCATCTTCTGTCTATTTCCTCTCTTCTGGTCTTAGGTTTTCTTGCATTTGACAGAAAAAGTAACAGGCTACACCAGATCAAATCAACTGGGTAGATTCAGCATTATTTTCCAGAGAAACCCATCTCGACAAATTTTCCAAAATCAGCAAACTTGCTGCCCCTATTTTTGGGGGTTTTTCCGAAAAAGTTTCAGAATCCAAATTCTGAGGAACTGGGTTTGTTCAGCATTGAAGCACGAACAAAACCCATGTCCCAGATTTTTTCCGATACTTCTCGAAGGGTTTCCGAAAATCATCTGAACAAGGTCAAGATTACAGTCAATCTTTAAGTTTTTCAAGATGCAGTACTCCCAGGTACAATACGAGACCAAGACGGTCTTACTCCATGATTACTGAAAACAGTTGACACAAATTTACACCAAGTAAATCCAGTGGTTGATTTGGAGCAGCTAGAAGGCATGAATCAAATCACATTGCAGAATATTGAAGAATCCGGGTTGCTGCAGGCCGCATCAATTCCCATCACACTTCAAAGCGTAGAGCTTGTAATCGCTTGTATCAAGCATTACAATCCTACCACCAGAGAAATCAGAGCAGCAGATGGAAGAATTGTTTGTAGTCTAAAGCCTCAGGATATCGAAAGGTGTTTTGATATTCCATCATGTCCTAACAGCAAAGTCATATCAGTGACGGAATGTGAGAAGGCATTTGAGACAGCTAAGGACAAATGTCAAAAGGTTATGGCTGAAAAATGGCTAAAAGTGACAAAGGCAAGCTTGCCTAAGTTGTTGGGACGAGGAGAATGTAAAGATGAGTACGCAGTGTTAATCACTCTACTCAATAGAATCACTGGAGAAGAAGATGGTCGTCAATTCCAGCCATGGATGTACTATATCATTGCAAAAATCATTGGCAGGAGGGAATATTATGACTGGGCCACTTTGATTAGTGACACACTCCACCGACAAATCACTGGGTATCTGGAAGCTCATAGGTTCCACATGTGCTCTTACCTAGTATACCTAATAGCCTTCCAAGGCGATTTCAGGTTATTGAACAATGTGGGAACCTTAGGTGTGCAGAAGGTTCACGAACATTTCACATGTCTTGAGTTTACTCAAGCGGAAAGACACTTCAAGAAAACAAGTGATCACTTCCCTATGCACATAGTACGTGAGCTTAACCATGAGATGCACGTGCGTATTTCACAGACAGCCAGAGAGGCAATGGCGGATTGGGCAGATTGGTTCATCCAATTTCCTACATTCTCCTACATACGCGTGTATGGCTACATTGGCCACCCCGCCATGCTACCAAGATACCCTTCAGATAGGGTAGTCTTCATGGAATTCCTGAGACAGTTGTCCGAGGTTCATGTCTACTTGCGCTTGAAGAGGAAGACAGCTGTTAACTTTCCCGTTGAAATGGGACTATATAGATGTGGATTCGCGGCAGATGCTAAGATGATGAGTCAGGAAACAGCGAGGTTTAACCTCAAGTATCTCATTGATAGAAGATCCTATGATCCCAGAGGACTCTATGCAGCACACCTCGAGCAACACTCGTCACATAAGTCTTCTATGGAAGATTATTGGGTAAATTGTAAAGACGAGTATGAAGTGCGAAGAAGGAACTACAGCAGATTCAGACTCCCACAAATTGCTGATTTTATGTCAGCAGACATTGAGGGCCTGTCCGATGATGAAGGGGAAGTCATTCTCCCCTCATTCTTCGCAGATTCAGTTGACTCCCAACCGCTCCCGAGAGTGGATTGGTATGCCAAAGAAGACACGTCTATAGAAGAAAGAACAAGTAGAGTGGTTAGAAATAGCCAACTCTATCTCGACAGCAAGAAATCAAGGAAGGTGATACCTCACAGAACAGAGCCGCCACAGGTTCAGTCTACACCACCTTCCACTTCAAGAAGGAAACCTAGGCAGAAGCAATGGTGCAATCCTCCCCGAGGGATGAGGATGTCAAAGCCTAGAAACAGAGGACACGGTGGAGAAAGCCACACATAGTCCTGAAATAATCACGGGTATTGCTGCCCCAGAACAAAGAGTAGAGACTGCTACCCCTGATTCAGCCGAAGTTATCACGGAAGAACCAGGCAGTAGTTGTTGAAGAACCAGTGGCTGAGCCAATGGCAGAAGCAACAATAGTAAGCAGCAGCAGAAACGGTGCCTGTTATGGAAACAAAGCCCAAATCACCCGTATCACACAGACACAAGTCCTCATTGACTGGATTCCCACCAAGAGACATTGCTCCAGCACAGTCTCACACATCTAGCATTCAAGGGCCTCATATCCTCCTAGTGAAGTTCGCCGAGATTCTATTTGGCTTGAAGGCTTCCTAGGAAGAAAGAGGGAAAAACCCTCGTATGAACTTGACTTTACCGAATTCGACCACGTCCCACAAGACACGTCGGCGAAGAGGTTAAAGAAACAAGTTCACATAGAAAGGAATGCAGAGTGCAAGATCATCATAGAGACTGCCGCTCCACCAATAGAGAAAAGCATACACGAGGTTCAAGTAGAAGACTACACTTTGTCTCAACTTAACCTCGGGAAGACTACACGACAGGTGGAGGCAGACCTTCTCGGAATAGTTTTGGTGAGCGTACAAGAAAGGATGGCAAAGGATGGTAAAGAAAAGGCAGCCTTAAAGGCTGAAAATCAGAAACTGAGGTCTTACATAACCAGCTTGATACATGGCACACCCAACGTCTCAGCCCTACCAGCAGGACTACTAGATCTACCCGCCGAACAAAATCATCGGCAATTGATAACATTCGGCAAACACTTGAGAAATCAAGTAGAAGAGTTTGTTCTCAAGGGTAGATGTATACTGGCAAACCTATACCAGTTACGGGATAGAGCACATGGACTTCGTGCAGAGATTCAGCAGTTAGAACAGAGGATTGCAGAAAAGAGGCTTGAAGACGAAAGCACAATTGCAGATTTGCAATTGGCATATCAATCAGTATACTCTGAGGAAAACAAGCAACATCTCTTTGCTTGGAAGGAACAATTGGCGTACAAGGTGAAAGCCTATGATGCTCATTCAGTAGAGTTGATTGATTACAGACGGGTGGTTGCCACTATTATCAACTTCGCAAGAATGTTGGTGATATCTTTCCCTTGCATGGAATATCAGTGTGAGGGAGGAGAATACGTCGAGTTGGTGACTGTACAGAACCAGTTCAGGGATGTCATCTGCAGTACCTTTCTTGATGATCCAGAGGGTTGCAAGTTGGCTAAGGTAGCAGCTTTATCAACTAAGTTAGAAGAGGCAGCATCTCAATGTATTGACTTTGGAAATCAGCTCACAACGGGTGAGATCATGCTACGACGCCACGTCATCATCCTACAAAGCATTAACTCCCTAGAAGCTGATGAAGTCAATGAATGGATAGAGACACTGCTGATTAGTGGCGAACTATAAGTGCACCAAAGAAGGACGCCATACACCCTCCAAGTGGCATTCATGAGACTTGAGTTGACTTGATGCTTCTTTCCAAGTCAACTCAAGATGATATTAAATGTAGTTGGAGTTAACTTGATGCTTCTTTCCAAGTTTAACTCCACTTTCCTTAAATCATGCATTGTCAGATCCCACTGATTAAGGATGTCTAATTGGCTTCCATGATTTATGGATCTTAGATCTCCACTAAATGTGGATGTCTATTTTGAGAGGGATATTTTACATTAAAGTTTACCTTTTGTTTACTTTCAGTCAACTGAAGTAGTTTCCAGTTGACTCTTTGTTCACTTTCAGTTAACTGAAGTAGCTTTCTAGTTAACTGCTTGTTCCCCTTTTTAGGAATAAATCTTGCTAATTGATTGGCAAGAACTCATTGTTTACTCAAGGAGATTTTGGGGTTGCCCACTCCTTTGAGTTCTATAAATAAGAGCCTTGGGCTCATTATTTGTTTAACTTTTACTTGCTATGCAAAATTGCTGCGCCATTGTTGCCAACAGCTTTGAAAGTGGATATTTGTTCACTCTTGGATGAGAGTTTGTTGGTCGATTGTAATTGTGCATGATTTCGTGCCTTTGCATTCCCAACCTTTGTAATTCGTTGATGAAGCATTGAAGAAGAATATCAAAAGGCGCTTGCATTTTGATCATCTTATTTGAGTTATGTCTACGTCTTGTGTCTAATAACTTGTTGTCTCATTTCCCTCCTCGGATAGGAGTCCCTCCTCCTTGGATATTTTTTATTGACAAATTATCGTTTGATGTTGTTTAATGTGTTGACTTCCAAGCTATACTTCGGATAGGAGTCCCTCCTCCTTAGCAAGCTCGTTGGCCAAGGCATCGTAAAATTGTTGTTTCTCGTGAACTATTTCCTAGCCCATACCTCGCATAGGAGTCCCTCCTCCTTGGCAGGTCTCAGATCTAGTTTACCGTATAGAGTGTTTGCTTGTACCAACCTTATCTTGGTGTATACCCGAGAGTTCAGAGCCTCGGTCATATTCTCAGGAGACGGCGAATTCAGGTGATCCAACCAAATCCATTCCCGCTCCTTTACCCTCATGCTCTGTTTATCTTGAAGGTATTGGATAGATAGAAGCTAGTTAGTCGTAGTTGAGATCTGCAGAAACCAGAGAAAAAGCTTAGCTACGGCGCATTGTGTTTGTGCACCCTTGTGTCCTGCCGCTGAAGCATAAAAAGATAGGAACTTTAGTTTACATTTCCCTTCCTTACGCATTGCTCCCAGTAGAGAGGGACTTCTCCTCTTTAAATAACGAAGAAGTGTTGCAAAACATTTGAAATAGCTGAACGTTTACAATCAGCACTCCAGAGGTGCTAATTTAAATGCCAAGAATCCTGTACAAATTATTGGAATGGAGTTGCCACCGGGTAATTTTGTTACATTGTTCCCACCCACTAGCACCAGTTTGGTTGTCTCCAACGACACAGAAAAGGGGAAGAATCTCCCATCGGGACAAGGCACCACAATCAATGACAAGTTTAAAAGAAAGAAGAGGACCAAAGAGTCCCCAAACCCCTTCATTAAGAGGAAAGATACTGAAAATTGTCTCCCTAAATGCTATGATAGCTTTAGGAAACCAATGGATACATCCTAATAACAATTGACATGGAATTAAGCTACATATCATGGAATGTACGAGGATTGGAATCCGCAGATAGAAAACATATATTAAGGAAGTTCCTAAATCTAGCTAAAAGGAAGTGTTGTGACCTTTTCACACATCGCCCCATTGCAAATGGGGACCCCCAGTAGTTTGCTAGTTTTTAGGGTTTTGCCTCTGCGCAACGGTTTCATGAAGTCACTACTTTGAGAGTTTCAAGTCAGTCTTTTGAGAGTCATCCGAGCCAAGTTGAGAATCCATGCCTGAATTAGTGCGTAAACGTCATGGAAGGGTTCAGAAGGTCCGGGAGACGAAGATCACCTGTGCTTTGGGCCAATTCTGACACTTCCTACATTTTAGGGAATCTGCTTTTTTTGCTTTTTTGCTTTTTCATTTTTGGCATTTTTGGACCAAACGGGGTTCCCTATTTTTTAGGGATTTTTCTTTTTCTATTTTTAGAAAGTCAACCCTAGTCAATGGGTCAACATTTCCATCTTTAGAACCAAAAATCAACCAAAAAATAAAAAAATCATTGAAAAATAAAACAAAAATCAGGAAAAGCATGGAAAAGCAAGGGAAAAATCTGGAAAAATCAGTTGAAAATCACGAGAAAATCACCCAAAAAATCAACCCAAAGGCATGAAATTCATGGTAAATTTTGCCTAAGTCTAGAGAAATTCACCCTTGCCATGGAGATGAAGGATGGCGAAGAAGTTAGCAAGTCAGACATAAAATGGCAGGACATTCACAAAGTCCACCATGCCTTGATGAGAGAA
The DNA here is from genome assembly GCA_007258455.2 of Sequoia sempervirens. Taxonomy (NCBI): domain Eukaryota; kingdom Viridiplantae; phylum Streptophyta; class Pinopsida; order Cupressales; family Cupressaceae; genus Sequoia; species Sequoia sempervirens. The sequence goes on from VDFB02122760.1 coordinate 12,739, forward strand.
TGTCAAGCCATTAGCAAAGTCGGCCCTTAATTTGAGGGGCATGGCATGAGAGCAAGGAAGTCCGCCCAAGCCTTAGTGAGAAGATGGCATGAAGTTTTGGAAGTCGGCCCTTAATTTGAGGGACGTGGCATGAGAGCAAGGAAGTTCGCCCTTGCATAATGATAAAATGGCTAAGGCACAAGGAAGTCCGCCCTTGACTTGGAATGCCTTCTCCAAAGTCTGCCCAAGCCTTGGCAAGACATTTGTGAAGTCCGCCTAGCATAAGAAGAGGAAAATTGAAAATTTTGGCTTAGTATTTGATGCCTTGGAAGGAAAATTCGAAATTTGTCTAAGTATGGAGGCCTAAGAAGAGGGAAAATACGAATTTTGGCTAAGTATTTGATGCTTTAGAAGGAGAAATTGCGAATTTTGGCTAAGTATGAGAAGAAAGGAAGTCTGCCATGCCTGGATGAAAGATGGAATAAAGTTGTTGAAGTCCGCCCAAGCCTTGGCAAGACATTTGTGAAGTCCGCCTAGCATAAGAAGGAGAGGAAAGCTTGAAAATTTCGCCTAAGTATGGATGCCTAGAACAAAATTTATGAGGTTGGCTAAGTGCACAGAGGAAAATGTATATGGCAAAGAGGCAAGAAAGTCCGCCCCTGGCTAAAAGGGATGAAAATTTGTCTAAGTATTATGGAATTTTGCCTAGAACAAACATCTAAACACATACTTTGCCTAGAGAAAATCGTCCAAGCAAGAGAAAAACTGATTTCGGCATGAGAAAATGTGCCCGGCACAAATTGAAGTCCGCCATGGCAGAAGAAAATAAGGATCTGGCATAATATTTATTGGCAAGATGGCTAAAATTTCAACTTGGCTAGACAAAAATTGAAATAATTTGGAAAATAAATATTTAGCCAAAGAAAAATTAAAATAGCCATGGGTCCAAAAACGAAAGGGTTGGAAATAAATTAAATATTTTAACATTTCAACACTTAGAAATATAAAATGCCTCGGACAAAATAAAATTCGCCAAAGATGTATTGGAAGAAAATAAATTATGCCGGAAAAGAGAAATCCTTGAGCAAAATTAAATTCACCATGAATTAAAACTTGGGAAAATCGAATTTAATTGGACCTTTAATGTTTTTTTTCAAAATTTCAAAAATCAAAGATAAACATCTAGCAAAAAATCGAATTTTGGAAAATCAAAGGGATTTGCCTGGATAAGCTCGTCATGGAGTTTTTCGAAAAAGAATGGAAACTTGCCTAATTGAAGAGGAGAAAACAAATCGAAATCGAGAGAAAAAAGATGTTGTTGCTAAAACAAATCGAATTCTTCAGCATTATAATGAGTTTTAGCAACTCATTTTTCATAGACTCAATTGAAGAGAAGTTATCTCTCGAAATTGTAAGGAAGTTGAGACACGATCAATTCTTCTGCAGGCAAGATCGATTTTCTCAGAGGAAGGAATAATTTTATGCTGAGGAAGTAATTTTTCGAAGAAGTGAAGAATTTATTGGCTGAAAGTCAGACTTCTCAGCAAGACTGGCGCACTTTGTCATTTGATTTTTCGATACAATTCTCAAAATTTGAATCTGATTTGCAGCCAGAGGACTTTTCTTGAGGTTTGGAGTTCGATTGGATAAATTCATCAATTCTCCTTCCGTCTTTTTTCTGGCTGAGTTCTGGCTAAATTTCAATTAAATTCATTTACTTTCAGCTTGCTTTTTCGCAAAAATTTAATATTTTGAGCTGAAAGTAAAATTTTCAAATACAAGGCACGGGAATAAATATATTTTAAAGTCTCCATATTAATGTTAGTATTTTTACTGCAGGTTAATGACCATGGCGAGAGAATCATCAAAGAAGGTGTCGATGAAGTTCGCCAGTAAAGGGGTACAACAAGAGTCAAAGATAAATTCAAAATAGAAAAATGTTGCAGACACTGATTTGGGACATGTAGACTTTGTGGAGTTCAAGAAGAGAGTATATGGACATGCTGGATTACCAACACCGATTGCCAGACGGATGGTGAGGAATGGAATTTTCCAAGCAGTCGGATTCTCGCCTGCAATAGACTGTGTCGAGTTGATGGTAGAATGTGCCATCCATTACAATGCTCAGGAAAGACAAATCATTGCACCTGACGGAAAGGTTCTGGCTCACCTTAGCGAAGTGGCAATAAAGGAGGCATTCGGCATCCCAACACATCCTCATACTATCTACAAAACCAAGGAGGATGCCAACAGATTGTATGATAGCCAGTCTGAATTGTGCACTACAAATGTTAATAAGTCATGGCTGGAGAAGCCTAGACCATCCACAAAGAAGATGCCTATGCCTAAGAAGCCGCGCCGGACAGATTTTAAAGAGGATTATGGGGATATCATTTTGATGCTGAACAGGATAGCCGGCAATCCACAGGGCATATATTTCGAGACATGGATGTATTATTTTATAGATGAAATCACTTCCGACGTGAAGATGTTCAACTAGTCCCGAATGATAAGAGACAATCTTCACAAGCAATTGATCAATTTGGAAAAGACCAAGTCTTTTCATATGAGCTCGTACATTGTCTATTTGTTGGCCAGAACATACAAATACTCAGGACTGATATGCAAAAGAAAAGTTGGCAATGGGGAGAATGAACTCAAGTCTTATGATTGCTACCCGCAACTTCAACTTAGGGAGAAATCGCATTTCAGGTGGGTGCATGATGCTTTCCTAATGTATATCACAAGAACACTTCAAGGAGGAACGCACCAGAGGCTGAGTCACAAAACAAAGAGTTTGATCAGTAGGTATGGATCCTAGTTTATCCAGTTTCCAAAGTTTACACATGTTAGGATCCAGGGATTCACTGGAAATCCTTACAAGCTGCCCATCTATCCAACAAATCGGATGATTTTGCTTGAAGTCCTGAGGCAGCTGGAAGAGTACCAAAACATCCAGAGGCCAAGTAAGAAGGCGGCTATTACTTTCCCATTCTTTATTGGGAATATGTTAGAATCCTGTTCGTCAGCACAAGCAGCTGAGAGTGCCAGGCTAGAAATCTAGTGGTACCCATTCACAGCTTATAGGTCCAAGGCCAATTTTGACCCGCATCATCATATTCGGACCGTGGATGGGAGAAGATACAAGCATAAAGTAGAATTGGAGGACTTTTGGGCGAACGTCACTGATGAGTATGAAGTCCGGAGAAGATTATGGTCTAGAGTGCCGGTGGACTTTATGAGGGCAACCGAACTCTGCCGGATGCCCGATCAGTTGCAAGATGATGGAAATTATGTCCAGCCTAGCTTCGATGAGAGCCGGCCTCTTCCTTCCGTAAAGTGGTCAGAGCCTGAGCATTCAGATTTGGTGACGTTGATGAGGCCAATGATTAAGTACTCTCAGTGGTGGGTTGACCATCAGGTCCAGGAGTTGAGGCAGAAAAGAGTGACGCTCACGTATGATTTACTGAGCAAGACGGAGTCATACTCCTCCAATGCCGGCGCATCCCATCATGATGATTTAGTTGAGATTGGCGAGAAGAGGAAAGAAGTAGTTGCAAGCATAGAGTCTGTCCAGAAAAGACAGAAGATGGAGCCATCTCGCTTCGCGGCATCTAGAAATATTGATGAGCTGGTGGCCACCGCAGACAAATCCTTGGCTGAAATGATGAGACCTTTTGTCGTTCAGGAGAAGAACGATGAGCCGATCCAGTTGGATGATGATGAGCCCCCATCTCCTACGGGCACAGAAGTACTAGGTTCGTATAATGAAATGGAAGTCCAAAATGATGATTTCGAAGAGGGAATGATTTCCGCCCTCAGAGTTGTCTTGGATATTCCAAATGAAGGGAACGTTCAAGAGGAAGATAGTATCGAGCAGCCTACCATTCCGGATTGGCTGAAGGAGAGGATGAAAATTTAGGCACCAGTTGAGGTCCGAGAAGAGGATGATACTGTGGATTTCTTGGCGAGGTTGGAACAAGTTGCTACTAAGAAACCTGCCAAGAAATTTTCCACCATTCAGAGGGACGAAGCCGGCGACCGTTCCATACATATCGCAATACCAACAGTGGATAAAGCATAAGATGAGATCACTCCCCAGGAATATGCCACAACAACTATAGACCTTGGCCCAACAACAAAGGGCTAGGAAGTGGAAGAACTGGACAATTCCGTCTCAACTATCAAGGCGAGATTGGAAAAGGAAGTGGCGAAAAAGGAGTACAAAAGGAAGGTTGAACGCCTGAAGGAGTATAAACGGCATCTGACTCAACCACTCAATCAGGGTGATGCAATAGCTCCTCCTCTTCTCAATTCCTCACAGAAGATGGCCAAGGATGTGGAAGAAGGGATGGTCACAGCCAAGGAGGCCCAGGAATGGATGGCAAGCAAGGGCACGGAAGCAGCTTCGTTCATGGAGAGATTGACGCTTGCCTACGAACAGACTTCTTCTTTCCTTTCCAGATTGGTTGACATGACGGAAACTTGGGACAACCTTCCAGATATTCAGGAGAGGCTCATTCCATGCCTCAAAGTACTGAAGGGCGTTCCAAAGGAAGAATTGGTTGAGGGAAAGGTGATTGCTGCAGGAGCGGCTTATGATTTTCATCATTGGTTTTGGGCAGTGACTATATGGAGCGAAGTTCTGGAGAAGGCAAAGGCAGATGCGCTCAGAGTTGAGGAACAAGTTAAAGAAATTCGGGAGAAGATTTATATGATAGCTACAGATGTGTTTGACAAAGAGATTGTCCGAGAAAACGACATGCAGCTGGAAAGGTTGAAGCATAAGGTTCAGGAAGTATTTCTTCTCTACTACTAGACCAATTCTGAGATAGGATTTCACAAAAGTGGCGAACCTCTTGTCCATCCGAGATGATTTTGTGAGACAAGAAACGGATTGGGAGAGCACCTTTGCCAAATGTGTTGAGGATTTGGACGGGCTTGAATTCAAGATAAGCATGTTGCCGCCAGTCACGATGGAGGAAGTCGTCACGATCATGTCCAGATTCGTCGAGCACAATGCTGCCCAAGAGGATAGGGACGCCTTCCCTTGAAGATAGCTCCAACTGCCACCTCACTGCTTGTTCACTGCTTGTTTACTGATTGTTTACTGAAGTTATTTTGGGCAAGCCTAATTATGGTTGGGTTGTTTTAATCTTGGCCGTTGATGTTGATTTAATCTTGGCCTTTCATTTGATTCTGAAAACTCTATATAAACTTGTGATCTCTCACTTTCATTGGTGTGGAGACAGTGTATGAAATTGTTGCATTAGACTATTTCCGATAATAAAAGCTCTTATGCATGATTTGCTTTGAATTACTTTTATTGTCAAGTAGTGAGCAAGGTTGCATAACTTCTTCTACCATAGATTAGAATTAGATTACAATTAAGTAGAATTTGCTTTGAATGTTTGTTAAGTGAATGCGAGATTGATCGTATAGATTAAATGCTAAGTTACCGGTTCGGGTTCGGGGACGGGTTCGGGTACGAGAACCCAAGACGTGGGTACGGGCAAAATTTTTTAGGGGTTTGGGTACGTATGGGTGCGTGTGTGTATATATATATATATATATATTAATAATTTAATATATTATAAATCTATATATATGTATTATATATACAAAAAAATAAGAGAAATATAGAGAATTGTAAAACTAAATCATTTCATAGTATGATACTTGATCATTGATCAATGCCAAATGCCAAAGATAAATATTAAATGCCAATTCTAACAGATCTTGCCAACAAGTTTTCCAGGTCTCAGGTCTCTTAACCAAAGGTATTTTTAGAAAAAAGATATTACATTTTGAATATTTGATTCTCAGCATTCTTTGTTTTTCATGGTTCTCCAAATTTCTATATTTATTTGAACTTCCTGAAAATTTTGTCAAATTATCATTTTTGGAATTGGTATTTAAGGGTCATTTAACCTAGTTCTTCTCTATTGCACTACTTATTCTGTCAAAATTCAAGGTTACTTATAGGCATTAACATGATCTGTCTCACTCTTTATTTCTGATTTTTTTAACTAATCAGATATATGCTGTTTCATCTATCCCTGTCAATATGCCACTAGATTCACCTCTAATGAGCCTAGAGATTCTCTTGTTATTCAGAATTTTTAGGTGAGCTTCTGCTTTGGATTTGAATGCAGAACTTTTGCACTTGACCGGATTAGAACAACATCCACATAAATCTTCAAACCAGGGCTGCTTCAGCTTGAATGCTCCTCCTCTTCTGTTTATGCTAAAAACAGAGCTTCTGTGCAGCTCTTAGCAAATTAGAATTCCTGTATTCATTCACCCTTTGTGTTATACATCACAAAAGACTACTTCTGTGCAAAGCCACTAGCCATTTTAGGGTTAGGGGGAAATTTTTTTTTTTAAAAATGTTTTTTAATCATGTTTGGGCCCATTTTTTTTTGACTTGGCCCGTGGGTTAATGACAGGAGACGCGCTTACAGCCGAGTACGTGCCCACTGAACTCACACGACCTACCACGCGCACATGTACTCCAGCCGCTGCTCTACTCTAAGAAAAGCGCGAGCCGAACCGGGTTCGAGGCCTGTGGGTACGAATCCGGTAACTAAGATTAAATGGTGAAATATTGCTCATACTTTCTTCAGATGGATGATTTTCATTCAATGTGTAAAGTTAGCCTGAGCTTGTGGTTGTGGATGCTTAACTTCGGTCTTATTCAAGGCTTGAAAATTATAATCACACCCTTTGAAGATTGCACCCACTTTGCGTAGTTGTCCTAGGGAGGCGAAACAAAGCGTGGTTATTCATTTCACTTGATCTTTACTGTCTCTTGAATTCCTAGGCGTAGATTAGACCCTCTAAACCCATATCTTTTTTCCTTTTTTTGAGATCCAAACTGAAAGCCCCAATCAAAGAAGCTTTTAATGATAAATCTATCTAAGTCCCGAACTTGTAAGGAATTCTTTAACGTAAGTCCCTTTGTGTATTACCAGCAAATCACAACACCCATTGAGTTTATCCACATGTCATGACCTGACGAAAGAAACCTTGGAGTCGCCATATGATCTTCTCGCAATCTTAGCATACGCGGTGACTTTGTTCAAGAGAGGATAGAGTGTCTTTGGACATTTTATTCTGAAGTGTTCGGTGGATGACAAAATGTACACCAACAGGAAGGATGTGGTTTTTTTGTAGGAGGTAAAGGCCACATAATTCACACTGGAAACAAACTTAAGTTTCATATGGAAGGACTCAGTGCACTTTGTTACAAATCACTAAAAACGTAAAGGGGCTTCAATCATTCTGATCTCCAAGCAATGGGCTAAGCTAGTAGTTGAAAGTGGCTCTTCCCCCTGTCAGAGCTGTATGGATAATAGTTGAGGAGGATGGGTCTAGATTTGGGCTATGCTCAATATATACAACAAATGATTATAATGCTAGAAGTGAACTCTGGCAATGGATTTATAACCTCCCCAATGTACCATGGATAATGGGAGGGGATTTCAATATGATGGAACATCAGGAAGATAAGAAGGGTGGGCTAAAGTTAGAATGGAAAGGGAATGAGCTCTACTTTTGGACAAGAATGAAAAAGAAGATCAAGCTGTTAGATCCTCTATATGGCAACAAAAAAGAGAATAAGAACATATGGTATACCTGGTGTAACTCTCAAAAAGGTAACAACAGAACCTATTGCAAGTTGGATAGATTCTATGCAAAGAAGGACTTCTTCAGTTTTGAAAAAGAGAATGAGGGGCAATTCATTAATGTTTATCCCTACACACTGTTTGATCACCATCCCATCTTGACTAAGATTGTGGTAAATAATAGACCCTCCACTAATTTTAAAAGGGAAAACATATTCAAACTTAACACAAATCTTCTCAGTGATGAAGACTGTAATGATGCAGTCTTTGCTTTAAGGAATCAATAGGTGGATGCAAAAGGACAAGTCAATGAGAGAAAGATGGGAGGCAAAGGTGAATGGCTGGAAAACAATTTATCAAACTGTCGGGAAGAAAAGGGCTTTGGACAACAGGTAGGCAGAACTGTAGCTGAATAATAGGTTACTGAGTGTTGAATCCAAGCTTCAAAATGATCCTCCAAACCTTGCTTTAATTGAGGAAGTTACCCTAATTAAAGATTCACTAAGAAGGTTTCAAACCAGAAAAATTCAAGGGCTGAAGGTAAGAACAAAAATGAATTGGTTAAATAATGGTGATAAAGGAACCAAGTTTTTCTTCAACATGCTAAAAAACAAACAAGTTAAAGAAAACATTGGCAAGATTTGGGTAGATGACAAAGCCATCTTGGGCCAAGAACAAATTAAGGAAGCCTTCTACTCCTTCTATAAAAACTTGTTCTCCACAGATGGTATAAATAGTGAAACTTTGAAAGCAAGAGATCTCTACAAAAAGGTCATTCCAAAAAAACTAAATGAAGAGCAAATTAACAATCTGAACAAAGCAATCACTAAGGAGGAGATTAAATGTGCTATCAAATCCCTTAATAATGACAAGTCTCCAGGGGCTGATGGCCTCCCTGTGGAATTCTACAAGTAGAACCTTGAATGGATCAGTGAGGATCTATTACAGTTGTATAATGAAGCTATCCAGGAAGGCTCATTGGGGATGAACATAAACAAAGGCATAATTAAGTTGTTACCTAAGGATGGAGATAAAACTTTCCTAAAGAATTGGAGGCCCATCACTTTGCTTAATGTCTCTTACAAAATTCTGGCCAAGGCAATAGCTAATAGGCCGGTGGATGTACTTCCAAGCTTCATAAGAAGCACTCAAACAGGATTCATTAAGGGAAGATATATCCTAGAGAATTTGATTACCAGCTGGGAGGCAATGAATTGGGCTAAACTCTCTAACTAGAACGCTACTATGTTCCTACTTGATTTTAAAAAGGCCTATGACAGGATTGAATGGGACTTTGTAATCTTGGCTTCGGAAGATTTTGGGTTTCCCTGCAATTTCTGTCATGTGGTCAAGACCCTCATGAAAGATGCAGCGGCACAGATTAAAGTGAATGGATCTTTGACTAGTGAATTTTCCCTGGAAAGGTCAATCAGACAAGGGTGCCCCCTCGCCCCAGCCTTGTTTGTGATTGCCTCTGATGCAATATTTTACCTCCTTAGAGAGAGCTTTACTTCCCCAAGTGTCAAAGGCATTACCCTCCCTAACAATGAAGAGCTCCTAAAACTGCAGTTTACAGATGACACTGTCTTGTTCTTGGAACTGGAGGAGGAAAATATGGAATCTTTAATGGTCAAGCTAAATACATTCTGTAAAGCTTCTGGTGCCAAACTCTCAAATGCCAAATCTATCATGCTTTGGATGGTAGAAGGAACCACCAAACTGGCTAAACAAGCATGGTTTTCAATGGGGAGGGCCCTCCAAGCAAATGAGGTATCTTGGGATACCATTTGCAGTGAACCCATGCCTCAAAGATATGTGGCAATGGATAAAAGGGAAGATTGAAAACAAATTGGATAAATGGGATAAACACTACCTCTCTTTGGCTGGGAGGATGCAAGTCTATCAGAAGATACTTGCTTCATATAGTTTGTACTATTCTTTTGTCTGGTTGTTTAGCAGTTATCAGGTAAATGAAATCCAAAAGAGGATAAGGAAATTCCTCTAGTCAGATGGTAAGGGGAAAAAGAAACAGCATTCTGTGAAATGGAAAGGTGTTGTATCAAGAAGGATAGTGGGGGTTTGGGATTGAAAGACCTCAAACCACATGGAATGGCTTTGGCTGCTAAATGGATCCTAAAATCTTTGGAGGGGAATGAGCCTTGGAAAGTGCTCATAAGGAACAACATTCAACTAGGGGTGCCAAAACATGCAGAGACCTCAAAGCAACTCCCTTTCAGTGACCTGTTGGCTGGCTCCTTTCCAGTCTCTGCTGCAGGGTCCCCTGTTTTCAAAAGTATTTGGAAGGCCTAGGACAACATTGCTAATAATATTTGTAATAATGATGTTATTGACACTAATAATAATCTGGTTGTTAGCAGATCTGTGTGGTGGAATTTGAAGGATAAGGATAAGCCCCTTGCACTGGTGCAAGGATGCTCAGCTAGAGGCTGGGCAGCCAAGGGAATAAAGAATTTTAAGGACATCATTGTTGATGGCCAAATCAAGTCTTGGGCCACCCTGAGCAGTGATTTTTCCCTCCCCCCCACTAACTGGAGAACCTACTCCATGCTTAGAGGTGCTTGTGAGGCCCTCCTGCTACCTAGGGTCTGCAATAATGAGGCTAATAGTTTTATGCATTTTAAATGGTTTGATGGTTCTCTCTTGCAGAAAGTTAACTCTAAAATAATACACAATTCTTTAAGCAGCAATGTTACTGTCTTTGATTCTCTTAACGAGAAATGGAATTTTTCCCTTTCTAATAAAGAATGGAAGAATGTTTTTTTCTGAAAAATCGGTCTAGTTGCATTGAACCTAAGAAAGCATGTTTTAAATGGCTTCTAATTCTTCAAAAACTACCTTACAGAATTAACCAATCTGATGTGGATTTGTGCAGTGCTTGTAGACAACCAGAAACAATTAAGCATATATTCTTTGATTGTCTTTTTGCAAAAGAGGTTTGGAATTTATTTTGTTTTAATTTAAAAGGCTGGAAAGGTAACATAAAATGGATTGAAATCTTGCTTGGCAATATTGATGGTTTGGATAGAAATTGTAATCTATTTTGGCTAATACTTACAAATGAGATTTTATGGCAAATCTGGATTAAAAGGAATGAGGAAAAATTGTAAGGTGTGAAGAGGTCTCTTATCTTCCACAATGTTGTTGTGCAGGTAACAATTACTGTGGAGATATCCAAGCATAAATTTTGAAAGCTCCTTGAAGATGGAATGGTCAACATGAACACCAATGAGATTTAAGTATGGGCATACTTGGTCATTTAACCAAGATTAAAGTATTCCCCCTGCTCAAAGGTATGGCTAAGTTACTGGAAAACTACAACAAAGAGAATAAAAAGAGGGCAAGATTGGAGCAGCACGCCACCAGTTTCCATGTAAATGAGGGTCATGAGTCTGCTATGGAAGCTGTCCAGTCTAATGAAGAAGTTTATGTTAATGGCCCTCTCATAGGATGGGCAGAATGGGAAGCTGTTGAAAGTAGGGCTGGGAGTTTATCACACGGCAGCATATAATGTCCTCCAATTTTGTTTTTGATCATCAGTTTTGCTGATTATTACATTATCTACCATTTAGCATGGATGTAATGCAGTATATTTTGTCATAGAAACAGTTATGTTGCAGTATTACTAAAGTTGTATATCTAGTCTCAGATAAGAGAATGTCGAATCAGTGTACTAAGTCTTTTACTCTATCATTAATATAAAAAAATATCAATGTTTAAAAATATTTTTTATTTTAATAATATAATTTAGGTTGCCCTTTTAATTAAAAATTAGCAGGCCCTAGTTAAAATAATATTAAAATTTACTACCCTTGCTTTTCCCTTTAGCCTACAAAAGATGGGAATAGGCTTGAGATCTTCTCCTTGGCACCATTTCTACAAAGGGGAGATGACAAACCCACTTAACACAAAAGAAAACATAACCATTTGTTAGTTGGTGGGGGAATAGTGAATGTAATCAACAGCTTTGGGTTTTTAGAGGTTTACATTCAGTTAACACATCTCATAGTTCATGTAGTAAGTCAAGGGTTGGAACCATAGTTGCTAGGAGACCGATATGAGTACAAGTATGGGAGACAGGTATGGGTACTAGTACATCAAGAGTAGGAGACAAGTACTTGGAGATGCCAATATATATATATATATGGGAGACGGGCATGGGTGCTAGTACATCAAGAGTAGGAGACAAGTACTTGGAGATGCCAATATATACAAGAGCAAGGAATAGACCCTCTCCTCCCTAATTTTTCACTAGAACGAGAAAGAGGAAATTGTAAAATCTTGTTATTTGTAACTTGCCTTAATATGCAATTTATGACCATGATTTTCAAAGATAATCATCATAAATTCATAATAATTATCAGCTAGCTATTGTATAAGCATACAATGCAATTTTGCACTCTATGTGTATTCAAATGAATCAAACCTGATAGAAAACATTTGTCCATGGCTTTATAGATTCATTTGATACATCTTGTAAAAAACATTGTGTTTCTAAAAAAATATGTGAATTTTTTAAGTTGTCAAGTTTTTGCCGAGTTTTTGCCGAGTTGGAAATTTTTGGTCCATTGAGTTCAAGCGAGCCCAACTTTGTGAACTATGTTAATCTTAATATTAATGGCCTTGTCATTTCATCACATCCAGAAGGGAATTGAAGTTGCTTGTGAGTAATATGCAAGAATTGGGCAGATAGGTTGTTTATTGAGAAATAATAACTATCTAATTTGCAATCTGGAAAACTTTGGAATTGTAATGAGAAGTTGATCCACAACTATTATACTAATACAGAATTCATATATTGTTTATGCCAATGTAAAGAGTGCCATCACAATCACCATCACTGCACTTGTCATCTTCAAAACAGTCGAGACATTTGCCCTAGCTGCATTGAAATATGCTGCGAAACTAAGTGTTTTTTGTTTGTCTTCGGACCAGATAAAAACCCTATCACTCAAATAGGTGGATTGTGGATCGCATCAGTGAAATATGAGGTTAAGAAAGCATGCAAAAACCTAAAACCCAGTTTGGACAGACTTGGACCTTTATCAAAAATGAGAATATGCCATTCCAGAAAGGAATTGCAGACCTTCTAAAAGATACAACAATGGCCTCCCTCCTGATGTGCTGAAGAAAGATATGGGGACCATGAATAAAGCTCGCTTCCATCTAAATCAGGGAGATGACTTTGCTATGGAAGTCATTAGATCCAGTGATGAGAATTCAGGAATTAGTCCTCCATTTGGGTGTCGAGACTGGGAGCAGTGCAGTGAAAGCAGGATCTCCTAAGGCAGCAATCAATAATATACTTAATGTCACTAGGTTTTGTACAGATATTATCTAGCACTAATCTTGAACTGTTTCCCTGTGATTAGAACAGGACCCTGCGAGCTCCCATTATACTCCTAAGGCAGCTACTTCATTATTGATTTAATTTTTTTTTGTTATTTAACTATCTTTAATTAAAAAAAACCTGGTATGGAGACAACTTAATCTCGCTTACATCATGTTTAAATCTGATACAAACGCATTTCAAAATGAAAAAATGGGTCAATTGAAGATTAAGCATAAGTCAAAAAATGGGTCAATTGGATCATGTAGTAATTGAAAGCTAGGGCATACGTCAAAAAATCTTTCCTCGATCTATCTCTACATGGGTATCCATGCTAAACTGGTACCTGATAAGTCGTGGTAAATTGAAGCTATAGGATATAGGTCAAACTATAGCTTTCCTTAGTCTAACTTCATATGAATGTCAATTTCCAATTGATACCTAATAGCTTGGGGTTTGGATAGCTTGGAAGAATATTTGCTTGCTGTATTTTCACATGGAAGCTGATAACTTGGAAAATGAGGTAGATTGAGGTTAGGGCATGGCTAAAAAGATTATTTCTTGGTCTACTTATGTGGTTATTTGTGTTTCATACAAATTAGTGAAAGAAAACATTACTGACAATCAGATTCAATTCGGAATTTATAGATTTCGAAATATGAGTTAACATAGGATTTGTGCGCTTTTTAAATTTTGGCTGTTCTTAGAAGGCATGTGTTCTGAAATATTTTGAATTTAAAAACATAAAATATTTAAGAGGGTCTGTAGCATACAGGAAGAAGTTGAAGAGCGCAGGCAGAGACTATTTGAAGCGGTTCCTGAAGAAATAGTGTTGAAGCAGTAGGGAGCTCTGCATGAAATTGCCACAGAAGCCATCTTTTTTTTTGGATTGGATTACATGTGAATGTCTGTATAACACCGAGTCCTATTGTTTATGCTGATTGAAGCTTTGATCTCAATTTGTGGACAAAAAGCTAGTATACGGTGATAAGATACCTCAATAATTTGAGTGTAGAGGGCGACAATTTAAAAGTAAATTTACCATCTCCAAGATAGTATTCGTTGGGACGGTTCTATTGAAAGAGGCGACCGTGTTTATATGGTAGTTAAGGGTGTAGATTTCATAAAGCGGAGTCGAGGAAGAGGTAGAAATTGTTGTTAATTTCATAAAGTGAAGTTGAGGAAGAGGTAGAAATTGTTGCTAGGAAAATGATCTTTTGTGAGTTACAATTTTCAGTTTTTATTTTAAGGAGTCGTCAAGTTGGAAGTTATTAATTGTAAGTGGAATTGTGCGTTGATACAGTTTCTATTTCGAGTTGAGTTAATTTGGAATGTGGAGGCCCAAATTTTTAACAATTGTATGTTGCATGTTTTTGCTAGTGGTATCTTTTTTGTTGCATGTTCATGCATGGGCGTGGGTTTGAGGAAATTTTTATCTTGGACACTGTATACTCTATAAATATAGGTGTTTTGTTGGAGGAGTTATGTGAGGAGAGTTATTCACAAGGGTTAGGTTGTTGGAATTGTATGAGAGATGGAACAAGACGTAAATCTTTTGTAATGGCCTTGAGCTTGAAGAATGTATTGTAATTGTTCTTGTTACTACATAATATATTGGCTTTGTGGTTTTGGAGTGGGGTTTTTCACCTGAAAGGGTTTTCCCCACATAAATTTGTGTGTTCTTTCTCTTCTATCTTATTCTTCTTGTTTGTTTTTGTGTGTTGTAATGTTGTTGAAACTACTTGATCTAAAAATATTTAAAACTTAATTGCAACCTATTTTCTTTAAGAATTAATAGTGGGAAAATAACTATTTTGATTTTCGTTTCAAGGCACAGTAGTATATGCTTTTGAGGTTCCTGAAATAAATATATATTACTAAAGGCACATACTAATCCTGGATGGCATTCTAGGGTATCCGATTTTCCCTACAAATTGGTATCAAAGCACAATTCTAGATTTGCATGTGCTTGCATGTGCATGTATGTAAGTTGCATGTACTTGCATGTGTGTTGCAGGTACTTGCATAGACTTGCATGTCACTTGTGTGAGCTTGCATTGTGATGCATGTGGTGTTTGGAGTTCTAGGTATTTCTTCTAGTGATTCTTTAGCCTTGGAGGCTTGAGGGAATTTGAGTTGGAGGAATGGGTTGATTGTTAATTCTTTGGGGAGTGAAAGACTTGTAATTTTGTTAGTTTTTGGAAACAACGGGCACGAAAAAGAATGGTTAAGATAGAAAGAAGTGGAGTTGATCACATTGAAATGATGTTGATCTAGAGCTCCTGGTTAGACAGTTGAATAACCCTCGTGCATGGTGGCTATCTTTCATTATGTGGTTGTGTACAACAGAGTTTTCATATTGGGTGTCTAAGATGGGCTCCCTGGTCATATGGAGACTCGTATTGTTATGAATTTTGGTTTGGTGTGCCTATGTTGGGTGCTTGATTTTAGCCCTTGATGTATTGGAAGGCATTTTTTTAATAACCTCGAATGCATGTAGGCTTTGAAGTTGATCATTGGATGATCTGGAAGCTTCTAGAATAGCCTATCTCTCTCTTGGATGCATACAAATGGGCCTAGAATTCTTAAACCACTACTTTCCTAATTCATGTTCCTTGGTAAGAGGGTTTTATAGATTTTTTGTTAAAAATCTATGGTTATGCATATTCATGATAATTCATTGTTTTAGATTAACTATTATGGTCGCTCTCTAACTTTTGGGTCTTTTAGATAATAAGTGGATGTGGATTTGCATGTGTGTTGGAAAAACACAGTGGTTTTGCAATTGTTTCCATGGTCAAGAAAAACTTGCAGTTTTGTAGATCTGCAGATAACTATTTTCTAGGTCATGGTCTTTGGATGATGCTAGTTGTAAGATAGTTGCAGCTCTGCATGCATGCTTCATGCATGGTTTGAGGAGATATCAGATCTTCTCTATACAAAGATGTTGGTATGTGATTAGTCACTCAGTATTTTTGTGGTTAATGCTTTGAGGGCTCCTAGACTATGGTGCTCATGTTGTGGACATGATTGGAAAATCAAAGTTGTGTGTGATCTGGTGCTTGAGTCATGATGTCTACATGATTATCCTCTTTGATATCTTGATTTTCTATTTACTAGTGTGATGATGGTTTTGCATGTAATAGTGATTGGATCTACGAGTTATGCGGTCATGTGGGTAGGCCACCTTTTTTATTGCAGTGGGAGAAATTGAATGTGGACTGTCTATATCCATGAGGTTGTTTCAATGTGTTGGAAGATTGTATCAATTGACCTTGTTTATGGTCATGTGTGCACTAGTTTGTTGCTTTGAGATGAGAGGATGAATGGTGTTGAGTACCTAGATAGTCGATTATGGGGACTTGTAGCATGTTTTATCATGGTGTCATGAATAGTTTCAATACACTATTTTGTATGAGCCATTGTGACAGTGATGGTGTATCTCCTTTCCTTGGAGATCTTGGTGCCACTTGATATTATTATCAGATGGACATGTGGGTGTGTGGACCTAGAGGATCTTCAGATTAGGATATGAATCAGCCATGATTCTTGGAGAGCTCAGTATCATTATTCAGTGGGAGCTTTAGGAGTGATTGTGGATTCATCACTTGGTGATGGATGATCTTTAGTGTTGTAGATGTTACTAGGAGGAGCTCTTAGATCTTGTCGTTGTAGAAGGGTTCTTTCACATTTGCATGGACACTATTTGGGGATGGTCATCTTCATGATATTGAAGATGTGTGGCACCTTAGAGCCATGGAGGACTCTTGGAGTCTTTGGTTGGGGTGTTGGTAATGCTCTAATAGGTGACATTGGTTTAGAATATGTTGTTGGTATGTCATGGTATACTCTTTATAGCACATTAGAGTTTTTTTTGGCATATTGCATTTCTCTTGAGACAATGGTTTGTTCACTTGGAGCATGTGATCTCCTTGGAGGAGACTTGTTGAGAGGGTGGGTTCTCATGTTGTGCCATGATGGATTCTTGACTACACATTAGAGTGTTGGCATGATACTGTTTAGATCATGATGTTGTTAGGAAAAGGTGTGTTGTCCACCTTGCATAATGTTATAATGTAATATTTATTTACGTATTATGTGGTGCACCTAGGGAATCTAGGGGTGTGTGCATCACATGGTTCTAACATTCTTGGGGCCACTTTATGTGTTGTATGTAACATTGGTTTAAATATTTAATGTGGAGTTACACATGGGAATAATATTTAATATTGGGAAAACTTAGTACCAATATTAAATGAGGGGTTAATGGTTTTGTAACTGTTGTGCATGTTTTGCACACACGCCCCACCGTGGGCAGGGACCCCCTCTTTTTGCTCCCGACGGGCTGCTTTGCTCCTGTATCATTTTGCGTACCACTTTTTATGAGCCTAAATTGGTCATGTGCTTTCAAATGATAAAATTCCCCTAACCAAATTCACCTACCTAATTTTTGCTAAGTCTTTTGCCTTTGTGGGGATCCCTTGGTAGTTTGCTTCTACTGGCATCCTTCGGCCCTCCAGGTCTGCCCCCTCGGGTTTCCCTTGGCAGGTTTCCCTATGGCATTTGTCATGTCCATACAGCTAGAGGACCTCATCCTTCCGACCTTTCGGGTCTGCCCTTCCGAAATGTTGTTTGTCGTTGGTCGTTGACCTTTCGTCGTCTTTCCGCCGTCCTTCCACCCTTCCAAAATGTTGTTCGTGGTTGGCCGTTGGGCTTTCGCCGTCCTTTCGGCCTTTCAGGTCCACCCTTCCAGAATGTTGTTGGTCATTGGTCGTTGGCCTTCCGTCGTCTTTCGCTCTTCCTTTCGGACTTCTGGGTTTGCCCTTTCAGAATGTTGTTCGTCGTTGGCCATTGACCTTCCGCCGTCTTTCCGCCGTCCTTCCGGCCTTCTGGGTCCGCCCTTCCAGAATGTTGTCTTTCGTTGGCCGTTGGCCTTCCGCCGTCCTTCTGACCTTCCGGGTCCACCCTTCTGGAATGTTGTATGTCATTGGCCGCCGGCCTTCCAACGTCCTTTCGCCCTAGGGGAAGCCAACACCCTCGAACCCGCATTTATATTCATGGTCCAAATGAGCTTCAATGACGAATATTATGATCTTTTGATGATGCATGGATGGATTTAACAAGGCGTTTGCAGGATTTGACTAATGTTTGCCTTGATTTGTGTATGAATGCACTTACGACACTTCATGTATGCAGGGTTCAAGAAGCCTATTGCGGGTCCGTCAAGGAGACCCATTGAGAAAGTTGAACAAGGAAAGTGCATAGCTCCTGTCACCATTCATTTCATGTTCGCCTCTCCCCCTAGCATCCACCAATAGGGTCAAAATTAGAAGAAGGCATGTGCCAAGGAAGTCAATGGAAAAAATTCAAGGGGGTGGCCTTGAAGAAGGCATGAGGCAGTTGTCCTACTTTTCACCAGATGATGATGACTTATCCCTCGAATCAGGGGCAACCAATCCATTGATGTCAGTCGTCAACGGGCCCGTTTGATCCAATGAAGAACACTGTAAACACATCAAGTAAGAAGGAAGCTTTCAGGTAGTTTTAGCTACAGTGAAAAGGGCAATCAACTAAATGACAAAACTACTACAGTGACTGGCCACTACAGGACAAAACAGGGAAAAGACAAAAGATGTATTTTAAATTGTTGAATAATGGGGGGTAGGTGAAGCCCTAATGTAAACAAATTTGAGCCACTCATTTTGAATCAATCCTATCCATTCATTTGGGCTTTGGAAAACTATAAATAGGGGCTTGCCCCTCATTTGTAAAAAGTTGGAGAGCTATTGTAAAAAGCATTTGCAGCAATAGAAGATAACATTGCATGATTTTATGGATGTTCTCTTTGATTTTGCTCATCTTGCATGCATGGTTTTTCCTTCCCTATTAGTTTAGGTGTTAGTTTCTTGAATGGAAGTGGTGATGGTGATTGTTGTTTCAATATTTGATGAATTTCCAACTCATGCTTTTGTGGTTCATTGATGATGAGTCACTTTGCAAAGCTAGTCTGAGCTCTTTACTTCATTGTTGCAACTTAGTTCAATTACATGTGCATGATGTGTGTGTGTAATATGAAAATATGCAGTCCTTAGAAGATTGCATTGGTTTTGTGTAACTGTAGGTTCCTCTTGGCCAAGCAAAACCCAGTTTAGGGAGTTTGTCTACTGTAGCAGCCACCATTGTTACTATTCATTCGTAGCTTAGGATTAGAACAACTTTCTTAACCCTTCTCCTTTTTCTATTTCTTTTAGTCCTTGGTTAGAGTAGGATCTCAAGCATCACCATGAAGCTAAATCAGATGAATTTGGTGGGTTTTAGCTTGTTGTTTTGACTGGGCAGCCACTGTTCATTCACTTCCAACACTTTAAAACTGCATTTGCAGGCCCAACTTCCCACACTTTATAACTCATTCGTAAGTCTGCCTTATGATTCTAGCAAATCACATAAATCAACTAAGATATTCCAAGCACTATCAAGACCTAACATTAGAGACCTTGGGATAGTGTTTTGCAATCTGATGTGGAAGATTGTCTTTCAAGAGAGGTAGTGCACTTACGCACTGCCTGTGTTGAGAAGTGCATAAAAAACACATCAACAAAACTGGCGCTAGGAGGGCATGGCATGTTGAGGCTACAAAGCTGAAAGTTGGAAATTGAAAAGAGCACTTTCAAAGAAGAAATTTGAGATAAAGAGATCTCTTTTAATGCTAAAACATAAAGTCAAAAAAATTTGAAGGCAAAAGAAGCTGAGTCGAAATGGAGCAGCATGTAAAAATTGACATCACTTAGCTACATGCAGATTTAAATAGAAGACTGAGGAAACCATTGCAGCAATTCACATCGGCGGACAAATGTCAGATCCATGGCACCCACAGGCATAATGAATTGGGATGTCTAACATTCTTGAGCAGGATTGAAAGAGTCTTGCAAGGAGAAATTCCCTTTTGGGAAATATACCAGCCCTTGGCTCTCAAAGATCTGGAAGAGGAGTTGACAACCATGGCAGCTAAGGCATTCAAGGAGCTAGTCCAGGAATGTTTGGGCAACAAATACGGACCAAGATTGGAGGAAATATTGATGTCTAGTTGGTGCAGATTTCACAATGCACCCCACTCCGAATTCACTTGCTCATCATGCACAAACATCATCGCTCAAGCCAAGGGTTGTTTGAACAAGTTGGAGCAACCAACTGTCAAGGAGGACGAGTCATTCCATAAGGCCAAAGAGCTGTCAACATCTAGAGGACATTACATTGAAGATGAACCAAGAAATTTGACACGAGCTAGCACTAGGGCAACAAACACATAAGCTAAAAATTAGCAAGAAGGAGTTGATTCCCTCGAGATAGCAAATGGTCTTGATGAAAACTTAGCTAGAAAGGAATTAGAAGACCCTTTCTCCATCAACAAAAGTCAACCCTCCACCCAAGAAGAAGAAACGTTGGCAGTTGAGGATGGATCGGCAAAGTTTGCAGCATCACATGCTAGGACAGCCAACGAAGATGCTGAAGAATAGGAAGAAGAAAAGGTTGATAGCCTTGGAGCAGCAGAAAATGATGACGAAGGTATAAGTTAAATCAAATTAGAAGACCTCTCCTTCGTCAATGACAGCGATCGAGAATCTGAAAATGAAATTTTGGACGAGTGGGAACAACCACTCACCACGGCTGTCTACCATCAAGCTTCTTTTTCAAGTGATGATGAGGACCCAGTAGCGGAAAGATATGACCAACTCGTCTCTAGATTAGCAAAGGATTGGTCGGAGCTGAAATACCAAGTGGATTGGGAGGTGCTACTACTGCCAAATTAGTGTAGACTTCATGATTCATCACACCTGAAGTTCACATGCGGACTATGCCAAGAAGCCATTAAGTAAGTCAAAGGACAAGTGAGGCAGCCAAGCACACCACTTCCTGCAGTTGCTTCAAGGATGGAACGTGAAGACCAAGAGCCTGAACTGAGTGATGACTCAGCTAAAGGTAGGCCTCAAGGGGATGTTGGGACAGCAATAGAAGAAGGATAGCAACACAGTCTCGGACTTTCGAGTGATGAATTAGATCAAACAAGAACATTGTCCACCAGTCATCAAGAATTTCTTCCTCTTGAAGAGCATTTTCACATCATGAATGATAGGCTTTATGCCAAGCCCTTGGAGGGAAATTGTGTAGTAGAATTTGGCCCCCTTGATGAGGTGTCATCAATTTATGAATTCTTTCCATTGGGAACTATACTATGGAGGTGAAGAGCACATCCTGGAAGACGGTAGCGATGAATACATACTCCTCGAGCCTCTGAACAGTGATGCACTAGAGTTTCTGGATTGGGAGAGGTTCCTTCTCCATCTATAGCGATAGTGAACAAGGGGAAATGAGTGAACGTCATGATGAGATGCATGAACAACAAAGGGAAGAAGACAAAGGTGGGGGTGTTTTGATGGCTTCCAACAAGTATGACATAATTGACCAACTACAAGATGCAACTAGAAGTCCTTCCGCCATGACCATTGTTGATCCTCCTTCATATTTAGGTAGTTGTAATAGGACAGATGCGTGCATGTCATCATCCCATGGCATTGAACATCGTAAAAGGGAGGTTGATACTTGGGGAAGGAGACGAGACAACATGCTACCCCTTGAGGACAACAACCAAGTGGATCCCAAGTTTGCAGATGATCAATGTGGAGAAGTATTTCTTTTTGAAGAACTACCAACCAGGGTTGTAGGTCCCATTGGTATATTGGAAGAGTTGTTTGCTACCCCATCCTCCCAGCCTTATGCAAGCCTAAGGCCAAAAATGTTGCACCCTCCACCACACCCACTCGAGGCTACCAATGCAGTGATAGACGATGCAGTGCTCGTTCTCGACTGCCAAACACTGCCACCTCCATGTGACGACGTCCAGGTTCTATCCTTCCTTGCCCCTATTATTTTTTCATAACTGCACTTATTATTTTGATTATGGGAACAAGAGAAAACGAACATGTTTATGGATTAACCATGGGTTCAGCGAACCTCCTCAACTACTAATTTTGCGAGATTATGTGATTAAGTTTGAATGCTGCAACGTTGAATTTCTTTTTTTAGAATATAAAGATAAATTTGCATGGTTAAGAACGATAACGATCGCCCGTTTGCTTGTGCATGCACTGCAAAATCCAATGAACGTTAATGTCAACTCGCCCTAACTGAACATAGTGCTTTGTAAATATCTTTGTACATAGCCCATTTTGAGTAGTATAGGTTTCTTGTAAATACGTTGATTTCCTGCTTTCCTTAGGTTAGTTGGTTCATTGAAGGTTGCTTTCTTTAGAGTTGTTTTCTTGTCGTTTGCTTTCTCTTTCCTACTTTGGTTGGTTTTGGTGTTTGTTTTTTGTTTGCTTCTGTTTGCTTTTTGTTTGCTTTCGCTTTGTTGTTGATTTGCTCGGGGTCCCTCTGCTTTTAGCTGGGCACATCCATGCACACAACAACCATACTTATCACCTGGGGTTGTTCTATGTATTTCTTTGTCAAACTCTAATCAAGTTTTCAGAGTGGACGGTGAGGATCTTCTGTTGGTGTCAAGTGATCTGGGTGTTTGATTCAAAGAGGATAAGTTGTTGGTTTAGTCCAACTCTGACGTATTCTGAAATCTTACAGCTCTTACACATCTTAAGAATTCGATGGTCACTATAGGGCCTTTTGTCAAGTCTAGTTAAGTGAAAAATCTAAAATTATGCTCTAGCACCACTGTGATTCTCAGCCTTGAGCGTGAGCTTCAATGCTTGTGGGTTGAAATAAAAGAGCTAAAAAGAGAAAAGAAAGAAAGAAAGAAAACATTCAAAATTAAAAGAAAGAGAAAATTTAACTTTTTAGGGGTATCCGAGCAACTCTACCAGGGCTATGGATGCTCGGCTGGCAGTAGAGCAATGCTTGAGAGAATCATAGCGACAACCTCGTCAGGGTTATGGACGCCTGACTGGCAGCGAGGCAATGTCCCAGATGATTTTGGAGTTAGAATAAACTACGTAGTTTAACTTGATAGAGCTTGGGTTCCTGTAGCAACTAAAGGATGGGAATTGACGCAATTACACACACTTGGATTTTTAGCATACTGAAGGTTGGATTAACTAGTGGTTTTGATCCTTTGGTTGAGCGTCTGGTTTGTTTTCCCTAGCGTGAGGATCGAAACTAGATATTATGGGTTCGTCATTCCAGTTTGTCATCAAAATGCTCTGGAGCATTTCCCCAGTGAGTCACCATTTGTTGTGCATGTTTTGCACACACGCCCCACCATGGGCAGGGACCCCCTCTTCGCTCCTGATGGGCTGCTTTGCTCCCATCTCATTTTGCATACCACTTTTTATGAGCCTAAATTGGTCATGTGCCTTCAAATGATAAAATTCCCTAGACCAAATTCACCTACTTGATTTTCGCTAAGTCTTTTTCCTTTGCGAGGATCCCTTGGTAGTTTGCTTCTATTGGCATCCTTCGGGCCCTCCGGGTCCGCCCCCTTGAGTTTCCCTTGGCGGGTTTCCCTATGGCATTTGTCGTGTCCATATGACTGGAGGACCTTGTCCTTCCAGCCTTTCGGTTCCACCCTTCCGGAATGTTGTCCACTATTGGTCGTTGGCCTTTCGTCATCTTTCTGCCATCCTTCCGCCCTTCTAGAATGTTGTCTGCCATTAGCCATTGGCCTTTTGTCGTCTTTCTGCCGTCCTTCCGGCCTTCTGGAATGTTGTTCATCGTTGTCCGTTGGCCTTCCACCATCTTTCCCTTGTCCTTCTGACCTTCCGAGTTTTCCCTTCTAGAATGCTATTTGTCGTTGGTCGTTGGCCTTTCGTCGTCTTTCTACCGTCCTTCTGGCCTTTCGGGTCCAACCTTCCAGAATGTTGTCCGTCGTTAGTCGTTGGCCTTCCACCGTCCTTTCGGCCTTCCGGGTCCGCCCTTACAAAATGTTGTCTGTCATTGGCTATTGGCCTTTCGCCATCCTTTCGACCTTCAGGGTCCGCCCTTCCGAAATGTTGTTTGTCATTGGCTGCCGTCGTTCCGCCCTAGGGGAAGCCAGCACCCTTGAACCCGCATTTATTTTCATGGTTCAAATAAGTTTCAATGATGAATATTATGATCTTTTGATGATGCATGGATGGATTTAACAAGGCATTTGTAGGATTTGACTAACATTTTCCTTGATTTGTGTATGAATGCACTTACGACACTTCATATATGCAAGATTCAAGAAGCCTATTGTGGGTCCGTCAAGGAGACCCATTGAGAAAGTTGAACAAGGAAAGCGCATAGCTCCTGTCACCATTCATTTCATGTTCACCTCTCCCCCTAGCACCCACCAATAGGGTCGGCATTAGAAGAAGGCATGTGCCAAGGACGTCAATGACAAAAATGCAAGGGGGTGGCCTTGAAAAAGGCATGAGGGAGCTGTCCTACTTTTCACCAGATGATGATGACCTGTCCCCTGAATCAGGGGCAACCAATCCATTGATGCCAGTCGTTGACGGGCCTGTTTGATCTAATGAAGAACACTGCAAACACATCAAGTAAGAAGGAAGCTTTCAGGCAGTTTCAGCTATAGTGAAAAGGACAATCAACTAAATGACAAAACTGCTACAGTGACTGGCCACTACAGGATAAAACAGGGAAAAGACAAAAGATGTATTTTAAATTGTTGAATAATGGGGGGTAGGTGAAGCCCTAATGTAAACAAATATGAGTCACTCATTTTGAATCAATCCTAGCCATTCATTTGGGCTTTGGAAAACTATAAATAGGGGCTTGCCCCTCATTTGTAAAAAGTTGGAGAGCTGTTGTAAAAAGCATTTGCAGGAATAGAAGACAACATTGCATGATTTTATGGATGTTCTCTTTGATTTTTCTCATCTTGCATGCATGGTTTTGCCTTCCCTATTAGTTTAGGTGTTAGTTTCTTGAATGGAAGTGGTGATGGTGATTGTTGTTTCAATATTTGATGAATTTCCAGCTCATGCTTTTTGTGGTTCATTGATGATGAGTCACTTTTCAAAGCTAGTCTGAGCTCTTTACTTCATTGCTGCAACTTAGTTCAATTACATGTGCATGATGTGTGTGTGTAATATGACAATTTGCAGTCTTTAGAAGATTGCACTAGTTTTGTGTAACTGTAGGTTCCTCTTGGCCAAGCAAAACCTAGTTTAGGGAGTTTGTCTACTGTAGCAGCCACCATTGTTACTATTCATTCGTAGCTTAGGATTAGAACAACTTTCTTAACCCTTCTCCTTTTGCTATTTCTTTTAGTCCTTGGTTAGAGTAGGATCTCAAGCATCACCATGAAGCTAAATCAGATGAATTTGGTGGGTTTTAGCTTGTTGTTTTGACTGGGCAGCCACTATTCATTCACTTCCAGCACTTTAAAACTGCATTTGCAGGCCCAACTTCCCACACTTTTTAACTCATTCGTAAGTCCGCCTTGTGATTCCAACAAATCACATAAATCAACTAAGATATTCCAAGCACTGTCAAGACCTAACATTAGAGACCTTGGGATAGTGTTTTGCAATTTGATTGTGGAAGATTGTCTTTCAAGAGAGGTAGTGCACTTACGCATTGCCTGTGTTGAGAAGTGCATAAAAAACACATCAATAGTAACCTCATGGTATTAGTCACATGGTTTTATGTAATACCACTTGGTGGTTTTGTCAGAGTTTGTTTCTATAAAATCAAACACATGGGTAGTTGTCTAAGGTTGGGTAGTTGGCAGCTTATCTCTTGTTAGTATTTGTGAGGGTTGAAGCATGGCACGGGATTTGTTTTTACATTATTGTTCACATGGACTGCTTGTCGAGGGCATGATGCTTTAAAGGTGTTCATGGAGAGCTTTGAAGATGTATTGTAATGTTATCGTTGAATAATACAGAGTGATGAATGTTTTTGGAGGCTGGTTTTTTCCCTCTCGAGGGTTTTCCCAAGGTATATCATGTGTCATCTTTGATGGTATGTTGTATATTCTTTTGCATATGGATTCTAAATACTTGTTTGCATAGATTTCTTTATTTAGGTTATGTGGAAATTATCTTGGGCGGATGCATATTTCCTTTCATTTGGTATCAAATTCAGGTTGTGGTTTGTATAACCCTTGTTGGAGTAGATCTGGTGTATAGTTGAATCCAAGGTTTTGCATGAAAGAATGAAGACATTGCAAGATATGAGAGTTTTTTGAAGGTGTTTTTTGTAGATTTGGGGTTTTGGGGTTGCAGATTTGTGGTTATTTTTAGCAAATCTGGGCTTATAAATCTTTGTTGGAGAAAGGGTTTTTTATGGATATTCATCAAGAGGGTTTTGTAGGGGAAATGTTGCAAATGACCCCTTGGGACAAAATAGACCTCGCCATTGGATCTAAGAGGCCTGAGAGATGAAGATTGACATAAAATTTGACCTATTTTGGTTACAGAAAAAAAAATACAAAAAAAATTGCCCTCTCTAACCCTCAATTGTATGGCTGTCAATTTGTAGGTCGCAAAAACAAAAATTAAAGTATATGTTCTCTGCAGGTTGAAAAAATTTTACAAAAAAATCCTACGAAAATAAATTTATAAAATCAAAAAGAAATTAGGACCCTCGTGCCCATAGTACCCCGCGATACTGCAAGGTACTAACACCCTGCAGGCTACAAGGCATGTCAGCCCCCTGCTGCTAGGTACTGTTGTTGGCAAGTTAAGCCCCCGACGAGGGTAACAAAATTTAAATATTGCCTATTTAATAATATAAACATTTTAAAAATGCCACAAAAAAAAAAGATTTTTTTAAACTTTGAAAATTAAAAAATTAAACTGATCTAAATGAAATTTCAGGTCCGGCCACCACAATGGGTAGCACCGCTCAAGTGGTGTTGTCGCCACCAGCGGGCCACCCATGCACCACTAGTGCTCAGTTATATAGCAAAATTGTGCAACTTTTTTTCAAAGGGCATAACTTTTTCCTAAGGTGTCCATTTTGTGACTTCTTATACTCGTTGGAAAGGTGGTTTTGTGCTCTTTGTTGTGGTATTAGTGGTTTTTCCATTTTTTGTTGTTTTAATAGTGATTTTCTTGTTGGAAGTTAGATGTTTCCTTCGATCTTGGAGAGGTCATATCTTGTGCATACAAAGTTAGATTTTGGACTTCTTATAGTCAACGAAAAGCTTGTTCAAAGAGCTATATAGTGGATCAAGTTTGGACATGTTTTGGCATGATTTATTTTCTATTATTTCTATTTGAGATGTTTATGGGTTACTTTGACTATGGTGATTTTGTGAGCTTATGGATTATCAAATTTTAGTGATTTGATGTTAGATTCATTGTATGCTCACATGTACATCTCTTATTACTCTCATTCGACATGGTTATCAATATATTGTTGGATTTGTATGTTGTATTGTTGTATCTACAAGTTGTGCAATGTTGTAGGCAATCTATACTTATAGGTTGCATTTATGACTTGGATATGGGTTGTTTATGCCCATTGTTGGTGTAAATAAAGTCTTGTACCTAATTAATTCATTACTAGGGGACTTATTTACACATATTAAGTTTACTTAGGTCATAGGAAGGAATATTTCTAGAAGGTGTTAGTTGTCATTAGTTGTTATCTTATCTTTTGACTTGTAACACATGTGAACTTAGGTAAGTGTGATTAGTTGTCTCATGTCATATGATTAAGACATTTTTCATAATCCTATGACATTTTGTATTTCACCTTGGATATATAACCAAGGGGTCTCTACTACATTGTACATCACATCATATCATTGAATCATATTGATAAGAATACAATTTATTCTTGTCATATCATATTCTCTCTCTTTGTGCTTTCCATTTGGTCTCAAGATCTTGGAAGCCATAGCCAATTCTAACATGGTATTAGAGCAAGTTGGGTGCCATTGGATAGTCTTTTTCTGAAGAGAGTTGGTAAATCTTGAAAAGTTGAGTATGCTCTTCTCTTGCATCGTATGATGACTTGGAGAATCAGAAAAACTTGATAGAAATACTAGATCTGGGAGGGTTCCATTTTTGGCTCTTCATTGTA
The DNA here is from genome assembly GCA_007258455.2 of Sequoia sempervirens. Taxonomy (NCBI): domain Eukaryota; kingdom Viridiplantae; phylum Streptophyta; class Pinopsida; order Cupressales; family Cupressaceae; genus Sequoia; species Sequoia sempervirens. The sequence goes on from VDFB02122760.1 coordinate 40,720, forward strand.
GGTTCAAATCAGAGCTTGTTGGTGCAAATATAAGCTCACCATTGCGTCTGGAAGGTTTGAGAAAGTTGATTTTTCCTTTTGTTTTGTCCAAAATGGACATACAAGGCCAAATCTATGAGGGTTTGAAGCTGAAGAGTGGTTGCTAGATCCAGAAGGTAGATGCATTTTTGGAGCATTTTGGGTCAAATCCAACCTTGCCATCGCATCTAGAAGGGCCAAAAATCTTAAGATCGACTGTCAATTCGTCCAAATTAGAGCAGTTGTCCAATGAAGCAAAAAAAATTGCCCAGGGAGCCGTACGGCCCCCAAGGTCACCATCATTATGCAATGGTATGATTTTTAAAATATATATATTTTTTTATTTCAATAAATTTTTTGTGAAAATTTTCAAAAAAATAATACTGAAGTTTTCACAAAAAAATTATTTGAAAAGTTTGTTTTAAAATAAAAGAAAGGAAAAGTAGAAAATAAATTTTCTGCAGAAAAGAGTATTGTCGTACTCTGCAGAAGCACAGGGTACCATGACGGTACTAGGCCCCTCCACGGGTGCCACGTGGTGCCACCACGACCACATGTTGCACATCCGCGACCCCTCAAATATCGGCGGTCGCTATTCAAAAGTCTCGGCCACTGTCAAAAAATTTGACCACAAAAATTTTATTGGAGGTCAAAGAAGGTACAAAAGAATATCCCGCTAGAGATTCGGTTGGCCGACACAAAGAATATTCCACATGAATATTATGAAGAATATTCTGGACAGGGGGTAAATTTTCTTTTGATGGGCGGGAAACCATCAAATTTAAGCTAGTGCATTGCTTGCGTTAGCAACACGTCATCGCTGACATCAGTAGCCTTTTAAATTTTTTGGACCCCCTTCCATTTAGCTTTTTTATTTTTCAGTCAAACTTTGAAGGCCAATATCTCAGTCATACGAGCTCCTTTTTAAGTGCAATTTTTTTAATTTGGGCTAATTTTTCATGCTCTTCGCAATGGTGCAATCAATTTTTGGTTTGGTACTTTGGTTTTCCATAATTTGCAGATTCTCACAGGTGTTGCTGCTCCGTCCTCATTTTGAGAACTTTTAGAGCTCATATCTTGTTCCTATGGTAACTTTTTTGGGTGTTTTTTTTTTTGAAAGTGTATTTTTTTGTGTACTTTTCAGTGGTATGATCATATTGATCTTAGTTTGTAACAAAAATTGTACTTGATTCTGTGGCCAAATTTGGCATTTGCATGTACCAAGATCAAATACCACTTCATTGTTTTTGGAAAGTGGCAATTGTAAATGCATTACTCATAAAGTGCCAAGCTCATATATTTCTTGGGGGATTATTTGATTGAGTGATTTGGGGAGGTCTCTTGGTGCATTCTTTTGATCTATTTGCTTGTGCTCACTTGTTTTCATGGATTATTCTAAGGTTCCTTTGCTCGCATCATATAATTATTCAACATGGCATCAAAATGCATGGAGTATTCTAATGACTGAAGGTCACTCTCTATATGTTGAAAATAAGGTACCTAAACCTACAAATCCAAATAAAAAGATAAAATGGATGATTGAACATACCAAAGCTCTTGGATGTCTTCGTAGACTAGTTTCTCAAGATTTGTTGTTTCAAATTGAATCATGTAAAAATTCTCATGAAGCTTGGGACAAATTGAAAACATTGTATGGTACTACAAATGAAGTAAGAGGCTATCAAATTGATAATGAATTGATGAGCCTTGATCCTAAGAACTTTGACAACATCCAGGACTACATCAATAAGGTTAATCATCTAAGAACAATGTAAAGGATGTGGAATTGATAAGGACATTCAGTTGGTCTACAATACAATGAACAAGCCTGGTCTTGATTATGCTTCTTTTGTTTCTATCTTTCATACTCATAGAATGAACATGGGGTTTGCATATACTACACCTTCATTTGCATCATTTTCTGAGATGTTGATACATGAGCAACAAAATCTTATCTCAATGGGTCTCATCAAGACTTCTAAATCCTAGGCATTGTTGGTTAGTTAGGTAAAAGAACTAGAATTAGATAAGAAATAGAAGAAAGCAAACAATAATCCACATTCAGATCAAGCAAAAAAAAAATCCTCTTCCAAAGAAGAAACACATAAGAAGGAAAGGCCTACTTGTGCATATTTCAAGAAGGATGGACATGAAGAACACTATTGTTATAAGAAGGATATTGATGAGTTGAAAAATCTTCTAAAAAAGAATCACATTGATTTGCCTTCTAAAATGTCTGAATCACCTCCTTCTCCTTCTTCTTCAAAACATTCTAAAAAGGACAAAGGTCAAGCATCTACATCAGGAAATAAAAGACAAGCTCTTTATGTTTTTTTAGGTCCAGGATCAGAGAGATGGCTTCTAGATTTGGGAGATTCTCATCATATGGGATCTTCACAGTCTATATTCTCTTCTTTTGAGCCTTGTACTATGTATCCTATCTTGATGGGAAACAATACATACATGAGTGTAATTGGGAAGGGATCTATTAGTTTTGGGGACAACACTTTTTAGGATGTCTTGTGTGTTCCTCATTTGACAAACAATCTTCTTTCCATTTATTAAATTACACATGATGGAGATGGGAGAACTGTGGAGTTCTCACCTGATTCAATCATCATTCGAGTCTTGGAGAGTCGAGAGATCATTGCTACTAGGGTGCTTGATCATTCATCTCGATTGTATACCTTTGTAGATTTTGCTTCTGATGATGACATTGTTCCTTCGACTGTTGATTACATGAACCATGATTCAGAGGAGACTTTTGGCTACTTAAACTTGGGAGTTCTCACATCAGATCCAGTTCTTGAGTCATGCATTTCATCTCCTCCATCTACTGTTGTACCTGAGGATGCTTGTGTTGCCACAGTTTTGGCTCCTTGTGATTCAATGTAGCAGAATCCTCATTGTCTTTCAAATTTAGCTACTTTGGATGGCTTCTTTACAGGTATTTCAGAATTGTTTGTGGAGTCTCATCTAGTAGATTTGGGGGACATCATTGATAGCATTCATCTTCTATTTTATGAAGATGCTCCTTCTTCAATTGTTGCGAGGGACCACTCGAACCCTCTTATTCATTCTCTACATGATCATTCTTTGCAGTTTGACATGAGTGTGGATAATTTTGGACAACATTTGGAGGAGGCTTCTTTGTCTTTAGAGAGGATATCTTTATCTTTGGATCATGTTCTATAATCATCTCTACTAGATTCTGGATTGTCCTCTTCAGCAGTGTGGCCTAGAATGGCTATTTGGAGTGTGTCAGCTTTTGGCACCGACATGGAGATACTTGAGCATGCTTTAGAGACATCATCATACATCATTCATCATTCATCATTCATCATCCTGACATCCTGCATACATTCATGGTTTTGTTTCTTCCTAAGGGGAGGAATGTTGTTTAGCGAGATTGGATCATCTTTAACATTCAACGTCGAGCTTCTACCATCATTGCAGGAGACTCAACATTGGGGGAAGGCTGCCTTGTCTCTCTTCTTCTTCTCTCTTATGGGGGGGTCTTTTTCCTTACATGGGTTTTTTTACCTTCTCATTCTTCATTGAGAGCATTTCTATTTTGTATCTTTTATCTCTCTTTTGGGGAGGATTTTTGTCCCATTGGGTTTTCTCCTTTTCTCCGTTTGTGAGAGATTTCATTTGCATATGTACATGGGTACTTAACATGGTCGGTACCCATCTTTGTGTCATTTGCATAATAATTTTCTACTCCTTAAGTTGCACTTAAGGGGGGGTGTTGGTGTAAATAAAGTCTTGTACCTAGTTAATTCATTACTTCGGGGACTTATTTACACATGTTAAGTTTACTTAGGTCATAGGAAGGAATCTTTCTAGAAGGTGTTAGTTGTCATTAGTTGTTATCTTATCTTTTGACTTGTAACACATGTGAACCTAGGTAAGTGTGATTAGTTGTCTCATGTCATATGATTAAGACACTTGTCATAATCCTGTGAAATTTTGTATCTCACCTTGGCTATATAACCAAGGGGTCTCTACTACATTGTACATCACATCATATCATTGAATCATATTGATAAGAATACAGTTTGCAAATTATAAAGCAGGCTTGAATTATTCACCGCTAGAATAATATTAAGTGTATTTGAAAAACATAATGGAGTTTCTCCCTTTTCCTCGTGCACTCCCTCCACCAACCACATTTGCAAACTGTATGATTTTAACTTTACTCATAGCTAGCTCGAGAACACCTACTTCAAGATTGTTCTCAGCTGAGGTTTGTTCTCAGTTTATTAATTCAAGTAGGCTTTGGCTGATCGACAATGGATACAATCTATCTCGGGTTAGTAGAGTGGTTTAAGCATGGGTTATTCTTCTACAAGTGTTTCCCATTACCATTGCACCACTCTCATGGACAACTCTTCAATGTTTTTTGCACTTGTCAAATGCCAATTTTTTGTAGTCTCACATTCTTGTTAGTATCCTTCTCGGTATTATTAAAAGCAAGTCAAATTTTCTTTAAGCTTATAAAGTAGGCTTGAATTATTCATCGACAAGCCAATAAAATAAGGTATACTCCTTTCTTTGGACATCACATCAAGTATAGAATGTTACATTTCATCCAATATATACTAATGATCCAGGTGGATCTTTAGAACCTAAAAATTGAAGTGTTCCAATTTCTCCTAGAAGTGATGCCATCAAATAGAGCTCAGAATCTTGATTCTAGCGCAACTTGAACGAGCGAAAAAGGAGTCTATTTGCTCAAGTTAAGCACAGTCAAAGATTCAGTCAAACATGGACAAGGAGGCTATCTAGAAGGCGAAAAAGTTGATTGACTTAGAATTGGTCAAAAGCAATTTCAATTTGAAGGGCTCGATGACACCAACCCAATGATGTTAGTTTCATTGAAATCCGAGCTCATATGCAAAAGATATCGCAGTCAAAGTTTAGTCAAAGGTCGGTCAACTCAAGTACTAGGAATGAGAAAAAAGGTGGAAAATTCATCATCATAAAATTTGGAAAAAAATAGTATCATCGCACAGGTCTCGTCGTCACGATTCCAACGATGTTCGTTTCGCGCAAATCGGAGCTCGTATGTGCGAGATATGGAAGGTCAAAGCTTGCAGCTGACCAAAGGTACCATGTGGAATGACTGATGACGTCAACAAGTCTATACTAAATGGAAGCGAGGTGGACCAGCCACAGCTTGACACATGGTAGTCTATACCAGTGATGTGGCAATGACATGGTAGGTGACGTCACTAGGAGAAGTCGACGTGGCTAGGTGATGTGGCATGTACGAACCATTCAAAACTAGACATGGGTGCCTAAGTCATTGCTGACGTGGCATCCTTTCGGTAGCTAGTAGTTGACAAGGCACCTAACGAGATGATGATGTGGATGGTTCTAGTGAATCGCATGCTGACACATGGCATCGTCTGAGCACACCACGTGGCACCCTCCATACTCCACCGACGGTCTAGTTGTTTGTCATTTTTACCAAAATAGATGGATCAGGTGTCGAACCCTGGAGCCCCACCTAAAGAGTGAATAATCTTACCATTACACCGGCAGTTGTCATCTATCTGTATGTGGATAACTATTTCTTTTATTAACTTTGTGTTGGGAATTGGAAGTTAAAAGCCAGCCGATGGGAGTTGAACCCCCGACCAACCAGGCAACGAAATTGGCTTTCACCATTACATTGCCATTGGAGTTTAGAAAACATATAGCACGGGTTCTATATGGCATGTGATTAAGCCCGAGTTATTAATAAATAACCTATAAATGGTTATTTAGGTGGGCTTTCAAATTAAATAAAAACAAACCACCTAAAACCCAAAAGCCCAAAAATATAATAAGTCAAGGGCTCAAAAACAAATTATGGGTTTTTTCTAAAGGGGTATTATTGTTTCTTTATGTAAATGGGGAAATTGCCTTGTATTTTCCTTTAAGGGGGAATTTGGTGGTTTTTAGCCCCATATGGAAAAATTATGTATAAAAAGGAGACTATGAGAGCCTTCCTCATCAATTCATCATCACATTTGGAGTTGATCATTTTCCATTGTATCCTACTCTCCATACCATTCTCTTGGCCTTTGAGAGCCTTTTGTGAGAGAATTTGAGAGGGAATTAGGAGAATTTGAGTTGTGATGTAATGATGTTTTGACCTTGTAGTAGATCTTTTAGGCAGAGTTAATTTTCTTACTCTTTGTTAAACATCCCTAGCTGTGAGAGCTTTTGAGAGGGGTTTGAGTGAGAAATTTTTTGGGACTTTGTGGATAGGCTATAGATATTGTAAAGCAGTTTTGCAAGAGGCTCCATTGGAGATTGTATTGCCAGTTCAAAACATTTTAATAAATTGGTCACTTCGTTGAGCTCAACCTGGAGACGTAGTCCACTTGGACAAACTCCGTAATCAAATTGGTGTATTCTTTTCTCTCTCTTGGTTCTTTGTTTTGAATTCTCTCTGTTTAATGTTCCTTCTACTCCATTTTTGATGTCTTTACACCTTTGTGCATAATCACTTAGCAACGTTTGTCATAGATCCCTTTCGCTTTACATATCAACTCATTAGCTCCTCTTAGAATTATGGAAACCGTCCTTGAACTCTTTGGTCCCTTAATCAAAATGGCATCATCATCAACAATGCACTCTTCTACAACCTCATCTAAAAAAACAAGGAATGATGGATCAAACGTTTTGCCACTTTCCATGTTAGCAAATTCCAGGACTTGTGTAGTACTAGTTTCCTTGGCAATACCTATTATATACATATTGTATTTGCTATACCTATTGTATACAATATAACAATCAACATCTCAGTAATCCAAATTAAATACAGTGCTTTTATTCTAATCTCTGTATTGAGTGCAAGTAATAGTTTGATAGTTGTTTACCAATGAATAGCAACTGAGAGTGGGCTCTAGTCGGCCAATCAAATATGTTGTATAGAACCTAAAAAGGAAAAATAAATATTTTAGAATTTGGTTATTCTATGTCATATATAACAAGTAGTTAAGATAGAAAGAAAAATACAATTAACGTAACTTGCAATATTATGGATTTTAAGTATAGAAGGCTTCACACTAATTCTCTATATCTAACTTGCTTCTCCATATCTAAAATTAAAACAAAAATTTAGTTAAGCATAGAATTACTGATTGATTTCTTGTGACAAGAAGATCAAGCTCATCTATAAGCAGAATGCAGGGTTGCCAATCATCCTTTCTTGTCTTCTTTGATTATGAGAATTATTGATTTGAAACCATAACTCTCTCTACCAACTTCTTTTGCATTCTCAAAACTCTCTCTACCTTGATTGGATCTTTCAACATTTCCTTTTGAAGTAGGGATTCCTATACAAGGAGTATCCGACCTACAGTAAGTGTATTTGAAAAACATAATGGAGCTTCTCCCTTTGCCTCGTGCACTCCCTCCACCAACCATATTTGCAAACTGTATGATTTTAACTTTACTCATAGCTGGCTCGAGAACACCTACAATGATGACCGTGAGGTCCAAAGGTGGTACTACATGAGGATGATCGTTAAATTTGTAAAATCTATTAATCTATACTTGGTCCCTGATCAAGTTGTGGAAGATGATAATGTGCTTGATGAGAAATACAAATTTGCTCCGATCAATGTGTCATTGCTAGTGATTGATTGGGTAGAGACATAAGTTACAGATTTGAACATTGTCAGCCGCCCAGTAGAGCAAAGGACCAAAAAGTGGCTAAACGATCAAATATCCCAGCTACAACAACAGGGTGTGGAGCTAACCTATGGGGAGCTAGAATATGATATAAAAAGTGAAATAGATAGTGACGTTGTTGTCGGCTCTTCGGGTGAAGCTCCCAAGTCCCCACCTATCGCTCGATCTAGGAAGAGAAACGATACATCAGAGCGGCAGCCAAAGAAAAAATTATACACCAGGAAGGTTGTCGAGGGATAAAGACCGCCAAAGAAGCCGAAAAGAACGAGAACCTTTGTTCTCGATATGCCTGCTATACAATAAGGGTCTCTGCTCTAGGAGGAAGAAGAAGCAAATCAACCATGCTCCCTTCCACCCACTACCTCTACACTTCTAGTTGTTGTTGTTGTGCCATCTCCTTCCACTCCCAAGTCACTACCCGTATCATCTCCACCCGCTGTGGACATCTCTGTTCTCCTCACCTCCACTTACCTGACTACTCCCATGGTGGTGCTCAATTCTTCCTCTTCTACCACTTCTACGCTATTATCTTCCTCGCTCCCACCTCCATTGCCAACTATTTCCACCCTGCCACCTTCTTTACCCACAACCTCTATGGCACCCCCACCTTGCCAGAGACTTTTGTCTCATATTTGCAAAATGTGCCACCTCAGTTCTCTGAGGTCATTCTAAATCCCCAAGTAAAAATGCTCATGGCCCAGCTTGTTGTTTCCTTACCCCTCCCTCCACCTCCTACCGAGCCACCTAAAATGGAGGCTAGAATGCAAATATCTGAAGAAATGGAAAGGTTAAGTGGAGAACAACCCAAGGAAACAACAGTGGATGTCATTGAAGAGCCCGAGGAATTTGATCGGGACGATTATTATGAGGACGTGAGGGAGGGTTTAAGAATTGATTTGGATGAAGTAGCCTCTAATAAAGAAGGGTAGCGAACACCTGAGGATGGAGATACGAATAAGTTTGATACTTACTATGATGTAGAGACCTTAGATCAGGAGCCCGAGGGAGAGCAACCTAAGGGGCATAAAGATAAAGAAGCAAGCCTAGAAGAGCACCACTCTGAAGAAGAGAAAATTGATAATGAGTTTGATGTGGAGAAGGTTGATGAACTCCCAGAAACTGGCCAAGACGAGGGCCTACAACATGAAGTACTTCCTGAAGGAGAACAAGATAAAGAGGAGGAGAATATAGAAGAAAGGGATGTTGAGCTCAACAAAAGCATTGAGATTGAGCATGAAGTAATCAAAGGTGCAACACTAGAAGAAGATACTGCTGGGAAGAATGCAAAAATTGTTGAGCCTAATAAAGGAAGGGAAATAGTGCAAGAAGAGGAGCAAGACGAAGAAGAGGAAAATATCAAAGGTGCCCCTAGGCATGAAGAGGAAGAGCTATCAAAAGATAAAGGGGAAGGGGAAAATAATGAATTCAACACTACATCCCCTGACCATCAAATGAAAGTCCCATCATGGATAGAGTAGTAGTTGAAGAGGAAAGATCATGTACTCGCTAACCCTAAATCTCATTTAGAGGTGATACTGGCATGTACGCAAGTGAAGACCTGAGAGAAGAAGAAACCAAAGATTAGGTCTCACATCACTATAGATGCCTCTAGCTCTAGGATATTACAGGTTGCCACCCCCGCCATGGACAAAGATGCAAACACCCTCCAAGGCAAGGACTACTAGGTGACCACCATCAATTTGGGCCCCACTTCTTGACCTCCAAAAATAGATAAATTTTAGGGGTTAGTTTCTACAATCGTCCGACAGATGAACAAGGATCAATCAACAAAGGAGGAGTTGAAAGTGCAAGTGGCAGAATTGACTGTCTACATACAACAATGGACTACAATAGGGGAGGAAGCCCAAATGGAGTCACCAGTGCCCGCCTTACTGTCAAAAGAAGAAATCAATAGAATGGAGAAGATGAAGAACTAGACTAAGTCCACCTTGGACTGGTTCAAAATGGTTATTGACATGGGAAATAAGGGCATTCACTATGTGAACAAAATGCATAATGATTATCTGTCCTACAAAAGGAAGTTGAACAAGAGATCGAGGTGTGTAAAGAATTTTTGGAACTCTACATAATCACATACCCCAAGTTGGAGAGCATTCTCAAACTCTCAACAATCTAGGAAAAAGAGTTGGTCCTGCTGAAAGAATACCACTGGCTGCCCGAGGTATGGCTACTCAATTAAGAGTATAGGAAAGGAGTTCTGGAGAAGTCTCTAATTGAGTTGGAGGCCAATCATACATGGATTGTGGATTTCTTGAATGAATGTGATGATCTCCTCGAACTGGTAATGGGATATAAGATGCTAGCGCAAGAGTTGGATTAGGAGGCTATAAAGCGTGAATTCCATAAGAAAATGGAACAAGGAGTTGGCAACACTTTGTCAGTAGACTTCATAGATTTTGTTGCACAAGGCTTCTCGAAATCAGAACAAATGATCAAGGAAGGAAAAGCGTGCATAAAGCATCGTGATCAATGGTGGAAGGATTTAAGAGGGTCGCCTTCCAGATCTCGTAATCTGAGTTCTCTGAGGAAAATCTCTTGGCTGCCATTGGAATTTTTTTTGAATATGCTACATTGCAAAAAGAAGCTAGAAATCCTATAATAGTTGATGAATATTTAAATAGGTAGCTAGAGGAAAAAATAGGCTACAAAACAAAATAAGGAAAAGACAAAATAGCCTATTTTATATTATAAATTTTGTACTCATATTGGGTGATGTGAAAACCCTAAGCTAGAATGAATCTGAGCCATTAATTGTAAATTGATCTTGACCATTCATTCTACTTTTTGAAAACTATAAATAGGGGCATCATCTCATTTTCAAGGAGAGAGATGAGTTGTTGTGTAAAGACATTCTACTGCAATATATAAGGAAAACATTGAAGTTGATGGTTTCTTGTGTATTGTTCATTATGTGTGCATGATTCAGCCTCCAAATGTTTATTCCAGCATAGTTCATTTACTATTTAGTTTACTTTCAGCTAGCTAGTTCATGTTCAAATTTAATGGTGATTGTATGTTGTAGTATTTAATACACTTCCATCTCATACTTTTTGTAATTCATTGATGATAAATTGTTGTGTAAAGTTAGTCTGAGCTCCTTCACTTGTTGCACTTAAGTTCAATTGTATGTTCATGCTAAATAGGTGAATGCTACAATCTGAAAACCTGCAAAGAGCCTTAGAAGATTGCACTAGTTTTGTGACACTGTAGATGATTCTTGGTTAAGCAAAACCCGGTTTGGGAAGTCTATCTACTGCAATATCAGCCATTGTTACTATTGTTCATAGTTTTAGATTTAGAATAAATTCTAAACCCTTCAACCTCTTAAATTTTCTTTTAAAATTTGTATGAAATGCAAGCCTCCAGTATCATCATAGTGTCATATCAGATGAACAAGATAAGTTTCAGATTGTTGCTATAAATTTGCAGCTATTGTTCATCATTTACAAAATTTTGAAACTTCATTACAGACCCATGGAACTCCATACTTTGTGAACCATAAAGGTCCCTTGTGATTACTAGCAAATCACATATCAATACTAAGCTATTTTTGCAAAGTCACGACTTGACAACCGTGAGACCTTGGGGTGGTTTTTTGGAACTCAGTTATATATTTTTACCTTTCAAGAGAGATAAAACATTTATGTTCTATCTGTGTTGAGAAGTGCAAAAACACCCATCAACAGTGTAAATCTGAACGTTTATGAGGGTTTTGATCTTTTAATGTACAACTAATTCACCCCCCCTCTCAATTGTCTTGTGCATTCAACAATAATTACATATATAAATAACTTAGAACCTTGATTTAAAGAATCTAACTATATAGAATGATCTTCATCCAATTAATACTTAAAATTTATATCCTAATTAAATAGTTTAATATTTAAATTAAAATAAATATTTAAAACTACATACCTTCTTTCTCTTTGAAATATTTTTTTCCTTTCTTCATTTAATTTATTGTCCTTCTCTATCAATGATGAACACACAATTTTATTCTTCCCCATTCTTTTATTTCTCATCTTCCCTTCTATAAAATGATTACTTGATAATACTTTTTTTGAATTCTCTTTCAAAATGTCCAAATATGAGCTAGAAAATGATCTTCCCTTAAAAACTCCCAAAAATGCAAAATATGCAAGCACAATTCTTGTCTTTTTAATATAAAGCAATTTATGATCATTTATTTATATAGGAATACTTTAACAGTCTTTCAAGTCAACCAAATGACCTTCATTTGGTGGTATTTATATAATAATATTTTAATATTCTTTTAATTCAACCAAATGACCTTCATTTGGTGGTATTTATATAGGAATATTTTAATATTCTTTTAATTCAACCAAATGACGTTCATTCAGAGGTACTTATATAGAAATATTTTAATACTTATATTTGTATGTCGACTAAAATGATCTTTATTCAAAGGTATTTGTATAAGAATATTTTAATATTTTAAGTAAAAAAAATACCTTCATTCAAAGATGCCTTTGATTGAAGGTCCTTGGATACCTTTGAATGAAGGTCCTTTATATGACATTCTCCTTCTATTCACAATTCTCTAAATAAAATTTTATCTCAAAACCTATCTTGGACCATTAAACTAATTTATCGAGACATGAAATTCTGCAAGATTGTAGCCCTTAGAGTAAGCTTTTAAAAAAGTATAATTTTGAATATATTTAATTTAATAATTATATTTACTTTCTATTTTTTATTGAACATAGATTTTTCACCAAAAATCAAGGTCTTTATTCCATGCACGTGAAAAAAAAAAAGGATCTATATGTGTGTGTGTGTGCATTATGTATTGATGTTCTTGTTTCAACCAAAAAAATTGCTAATTTGGATATTTACAAAAAGTTATGCACTATGTTGCCAATATTGACATGGTGTGATGGTTTAAAGGTGGCGTTGTTCTTGCCACCAAGGTTCAAACCCCTTTGGGGTGGCATTGTTGAGTGGTTGTATTGGGGTTGAGGTCCCTTGTTTGTGACCTCACCGATTCATAGCTCCGAGGCAAAAGCGTTTACCCCTTGAATACAAAGAAAAATGCTATGCGCTATGTAATATAACTTTGTTTAAATTATAATTAATCTCACATAAAAATTAATAATAAATAAAATATGTAAAAAAAAAATTATGAAAACTTATTTACACTCTAGATATTGGTGTCACCAATCTATGTTTAAGAATTTATAATTTCATCTTTTTTCGTAAAAAATGTTGTGTTATGGAATAAATGCCACTTTTTAAAAATTCTATTAACTATAAAAAGAAGTAATTAAAAATTACATAATTCTTTTAAAAAATATTTTAAAATATATTAAGAATCTATGCACGTAATCTCAAAATTCACTAGTTTATGTTATCTTCAAAATCTTAATGATTTAGTTGTTATGGGTGACATAAAGTGAAATTTTGATTTAAAATGTTTGATATCAATATCCCTTTGGCCAAAAAGTGGAACATACTATTGTGAGATCACCATACATTTGATGCAAATGAAGAATAATCTCTACTTAGTTTGACCATTATTTCTATTTTTACATGTAGTACCACTATCTTTTCCAAATCTTAAGAAATTCATGTTTAAATAATTTCTTTAGAGGAATTTTAAGAATCCTCTAGAATGTTCTCTTTTTTCAATATTTCATTGAGTCTCACACCCACAAAATAAAACAATACTTGCATTAATCAAGAGTACTTTCAATTATGGTGACACCAAACATTTGATTGCCATGTTCTACATGCTTTAAAGATCTTCAGAATTTTCATGTGGCTTGAATGCAAAAGGGACTTAATGATTTGATGACCATCAACAAATATTGATGCTTGTAATTTATAAGGTGCTCCAAATTCATTAGAAGGAAGGTTGGAAATTTAGGGATTGTGGGGTTCTACCCTGGTATTCATTATATGTGGACCTAGACATGAACCTCAAAATAAATTGCCAACAATAATTTAAAAAATATTGTATAAACTATGAGTTATATATGAAAAGATCAAGTATATTCTTATGATTTTTTGGGCACCTTGTATTTGATAAACCATAGGCACATCTAGAAGAAAATCAAGTATAACCATATTAAGGACTCAAGTCCACCCCATATTCTCTAACAAGTGTGCTATACTGTTTATCTAAATAAGTTTATGTAAAGCATCTAGGCATTACTAAGTATGCTTGAATTATCAGTAAGCCACACCGCTCAATTGCAATAGCTAAATGGAAGGTTCCTTGAAAAAATCATTTCTTCAATCGCTAGAACTATTAGAACAATATTTTTTTTTGCCTATCTTATCTAATGTGTTGGTAGCAAAGTAAGTTATTTTGTAGTAATCTACATTCTCAAAATAAATTATTTTAAAGTACATTGCATTCTTAAAATGTCTAAAAATTTCAAAATCTTATAATATCCCCTTTATCATTAAAATGCAACCCTATCAAGTAATTATTTTATAAATTTGAATGAAAAATTAATTTATGTATATAAATATAAATAACAAAATTATAAATTAAAAAAGATAAACAATGGCACTTGTTGCTGCTTTCGTTATTGCTTTCACTGGGTCCATCATTTCTCCTAGGCACTCCCCTCCTACACCTCCCTCCCAATGCTCTCCTATCCTCACTCTTTGTTGGCTAGAGAGTGTGTGTTTGCCCTTAGTCCTGCAATTGGGTGTTATTTTGTGGGAGTTTCTTGGGGCCTACCCTCTCTGCTCATGAATGGTTTGTCTGATACTATAGCTAATCTCAAGTGACCATAGCTCCTGTTTGCCTTCCTTGATGCCCCCTCCCTTGTGCCAAACTAGCCTTGATGGTTGTTTGTGGGTTTGATGTTGTTGAGAATGAAGATTTTTACAAGAGGAAAGGTTCGGTATGTCATTTCTCCAATCACTGGCCCTCTCTTCTTGAACTGCATAGATGGGTTTTGGATTCTTGGAGGGCCTTAGTGGATGGAAAGATTGTGCTCTTCCCATGTGCTAAAGGATTCTTCGTTGCTACCTTTGCTTTTGTTGAGGATCGTGGCTCAATAATGGGTCAACTGTGGGCTTGGGGAGAGCACTCTCTCTCGCTCAAACCCTAGAATTCTTCCTTCAATTCACTTACCGAACCACTCAATGTGCATCTGGTGTGGGTTAGACTCTCGAATCTCCCCCTCTAATTTTGGGAAGACTCTTGTTTTGAGGTCATTGATAACTCTGTTGGTCATTTTCAAAAGGTTGATGATTCCACTTCTTTTATGGGGCATTCAAAATTTTCTCGTAATTTTGTGGATCTTGATAGCTCTTTGCCTCTTTACGAGGAAGTGGTTATGTTGGTTGGGAATCGACCCTAGTCTCAACTATTAGATTATGAAGGGCTTTTGTTCAAGTGTCGTCGTTACTGTGCTACTCGTCACTTGGCTTCGTCTTGTTCTCTTCACTATCATTCTGGTTTGGCTACTTGGTGGAAGGATGCTAAAGATGTTCTCTTGATTCTTCCAACCGTCTCTTTTGAGGATGTCCCTTTTCAAGCTTCTAATGAGCTTCTTACTCCTAGCTCGATCTTGGTTGGTCCTGAGGGCCCTATTGGAATTCCTCCTCCTTTGGGTTCTTCTCCTTCTCTCAAAGTTGTCACCACTCTGCCCTTGGTTTCTTTTGAGTATGGTGCTTTCCTTTCTCATTGTTATTCTCCTATTCCCCCTTGGATGCTAGTGGTCTTCCCATGGGGGTGTCTCTTGCCCCCTCACAGTGGAAGCCTAGATGATAGTATCAATTGGATAGTAGTTTGTAGAAGGTGTAAAGGTCTCTCCTCTACCTCTTCCTCTTCTTGTGACTTGTTGGACAAGTCTGTTGTTTATGATTGAGACCCTTATTTCTCATTTCTCTCTAGTTCTATCCTGCCATCAAAAACATAGCTGATCTTTGTTGGTGATTTTTTGTTTGCTAGTTATCTCACTTCTTGTGAGATTCTTTTGCTAGGCCTTTATAAATGTTTTGTATTGGGTATGATCCCTTCCCATTTTTATCTTAATCAAAACAAAATATATATTCTTTAAAAAGTAGTTATACAATTAAGTTACAATAATATCTAAAATATTAGAACTTCAACTTTTAACATTTTTTAAATCAAATTTATATATAAAACTTAAGAAATTATATCTCTTGATGTTAAATTATTATTATTATTTTAATTATTAGTTCTTGCTGATAGGTAGGTTTACTATTGCAATTGTTGCATATGCTTTTCAATTAGTTGCTTGGCCAATGAGATTGTATTGTTTAAAATATTTCTGACTTTTTCCTATAGTCGGGATTTAAACACATATTTTTTGTGCTAGAAAATTACGGTCTATCTCTTTTTCTATTGGTTTGAGTAGGTCAATTTTTCATTTTCCTTGATTTTGCTTTAAGTAAATTAGGAAAATATAGGGACATTAGACATTGTGGGAAATATTTAAACTTGCTAGCTTTGGTGGCGGGCTGGTACTGAAGCAGTGAATGCATGTTTAATACATTAAATGCAAACCTCATGATATGTGTTGGATAGCTAGGGCGAACAGAGGCCCAAAGAATGCATAGTTGTGAGCGCTGGATTTTGCTTATTGTTTGTTTATTGTTTCTTGAGAAGCTTGCGTGTTTTAGGCTATGGGTTGCTATCTTCGACATTTGTCATTCTGTGCAATGCTTGATCAAGGGAGGAGCCGTAGGAACGGTGTGCAGCTGGTGAGTGGCTCATCTGTTTGTTCTTCGTACTTGATAAGTAGAAGCGTTACAAGGGAAATTGAATGGTTTGAGCAACGTCTTTTGGACCATAGGTACACATGCAATGAATGTATAGTTAATTCATGAAATGTTAGGTGAGTGTTGGGTTTTGTTTGTGCTTAGTCTCATTTTTTTAATCATTTGTTGAAAGGCTTGTGGGTTTTTTAACTGTTGGTTCTATTTTTGCATATGGGTAGAGATGAGGTGAATGCATAGTTAGTCCATGAAATCTTAGGCGAGTGATGGGTTTTGTATGTGCTTATTCTTATTTTTTGTTTATCATTTGTTCAAAAGCTTGTGGGTTTTTCGGCTCTCGGTTGTGCTTTTGCATGTTCATTATTCTATAAAAGTTGAATGCATTAATTGTGTGTTTATTGCACTGGCAGCCTATGAGAAAAGCTCAAAAAGCAGATTGTGCGACATGTGTTGGAGGGCTGGTTTTTGCTCTCTTTTTTATTGTTTATTGAGAAGCTTGTGTGTTTTTTGCTATTGGTTGTCGTCTTCGACGTTTGTCATTTTGTGCGGTGCTTGATCGAGGGAGGATCCGTAGGAACGATGTGCAACTGGTGAGTGGCTTATCTGTTTATTTTTGATACTTGATAACTAGAAGCGTTACATGAGAAATTGAACGGTTTGAGCAAGGTTTTGTGGACTATCGGTACACATGCAGTGAACGTATAGTTAATTCATGAAATGTTAGGTGAGTGGTGGGTTTTGTTTCTGCTTATTGTCATTTAACTCATGAAATCTTAGGCGAGTGTTGGGTTTTGTTTGTGCTTATTCTCATTTGTTTATCGTTTGTTGAAAAACTTGTGGGTATTTTAGCTTTTTGCATGTTCGTTATTGTGTAAAAGTTGACTGTCGGTGAATGGCTTCGCTGTGTCTTTATGATACTTGATAAATAGAAGTATTGCTTGTTGTTAGAAGGGCTAACAGGGCAATGAATGCATTAATTCTTTGTTTATTGCTTGAGTGGCTATTAGCCTATCAGCAAAGCTCAGAAAGAAAATTGTGTGAGATGTGTTGGAGTGTTGGTGGGTATAGAAGCAGTGAATGCATAGTTAATTCATGAAATCCAAGGAGAGTACTGGGTTTTAATTGTGCTAATTCTTGTTTGTTTGTTGTTTGTTAAAAAGCTTGTATGTTTTAAGCTTTTGGTTCGGTTCCTGCATGTTTGTTATTCTGTGGCAGTGCACTACGGGTGAGTGGCTTCTCTGTGTGTTTATGATACTTGGATGTTGTTACAAGGGCTAATGGGGAATGTTTGTTGTTTGTTAAAAAGCTTGTATGTTTTAAGCTTTTGGTTCAATTCCTGCATGTTTGTTATTACGTGGCAGTGCACTACTGGTGAGTGGCTTCTCTCTATGTTTATGATACTTGGATGCGTATTGCATGTCAAGGGTTGTGTTCATTTGTCTGATTTGTCCCTGTAATAGGAACCATTACTTGCAATTAGAGTTGGAGGCAGACATCTATACGAGCGCAAATATACTTGGTTGTTGAACAAGGGACTGGAAGGTCAGATTCCTGTATCATTGTTCTCGTTTGTTTGCAATGAATTTTAAGTCTTTCAATGTGCACAAAATTTATGCTTTGGAAGAGTTGTGAACAATAAAGGAGATACCTAGTTCAGGAATCTGACTCACTGAATAGACAAATGAGCATAGTGAATGACATGCAATGTAATTCATAAACATGAATTTTTTTTGTTGAAAAGTAAGTTACTATTGCAATTGTTAGTTCTTGCCGATAGGTGGGTTTACTATTGCATCTATTGCATTTGCTTTTCAATTAGGCACTTGGAGAATGAGATTGTGTTGTTTAAAATATTTTTGACTTTTTCCTAAAGTCGGGATTTTAAGACGTATTTTTCCAATTAGTTGTTTGACCAATCAAATTGTCTTGTTTAAAATATTTTTGTCTTTTTCCTATAGTAAGGATTTAAGCAAATATTTTTTGTGCTTGAAAATTACGGTTTATTCATTTGTGTTTAAGTAAATTAGTAAAATAAGGGGACATTATGTATTCTGAAAATATTTAATCGTGAAGCAGTGAATACATGTTTGATCCATTCAATGCAAATTGTGTGAGATGTGTTGGAGAGCTAGTGGGTAGGGAAGCAGTGAATGCATAGTTAATTCATGAAATCTTAGGTGAGTGCTGGATTTTATTTGTGCTAATTCTCGAAGACTAGATTGATGCAAATATTTAATGTCTAAATGTAAATTGTGTCAGCTTTGCCAACAAAATGATAAATACTGAAGCGAAACAGAACAATGCAATGAATTTTTGCAAACATCTAGTCATTGAATCCAAATTTTACAGGCTTTGCTATTAGGTTAGTGCCTATTGAAGCAATCAAGCAACAGTTAATGCATTGTAAGTTTCTACAGTGAACAAGATCTAAAACAATATTTCTCTATATAGCAACAACATACTACTATTCTAATGCATCAATCAATAGACAAATTTATTCCAAGTCTATATTCTCACATGTTCAGATGTAACATCATTACCATTGTCACCATTCGTGCATTCATTTTGCATTCACAACGTCTGCAGCACAACAAAGCATACACAAGCATTACAGTTTACAGTTGTTCACAATTCACATACTACAGGGTATTGGGATTGCTCCATACCACTAGCAAAACAGATAAATAATGTTTTTAAAACATCAAAAATATGGTCATAGATGCCAAGTATATAATGTTCCCATATTTTTCTAATTTACTGAAACTCAAATCAATAGTAGACCTACTACAAGACAATCAAATTTTATTTGCTAGGAAAGTATTAGAAATGAAAATGCTAAAATTAATAATTGAATGCAAATTGTGTCAACTTTACTGCTATCATGCACTTGATGTGCATGGCATTTTGTTCAAAGGCAAGTCATTGTTGTGATCAAAGCAATTCACTATTGCAATTGTGTAATGCACATTGGAAATGTTAGGCTTGTCAATCAATCTACAACTAATGCATTAAATGCCAAGAGGTCTACTACTCATTTTTGTTTAAGTAAATTAGCAAAATAGAACTCTATGTATTTTTGCAAATATTTAATATCTAAGAAACTCTATTGAGCCATAACAAAAAATTTACAAAATGTTCTTTACAGTATTTGCAGTGTACTAGTGATGCATTGACAGTTATAGTGCCAGGGAGCCCATTGGAAAAGTTTATACAATTTGCATTGATTAACATTTGTCCTGGGAACAGTGGACTACTGGTAAGCGGTTTGTCTGTTTGTTTATGATACTTGTTAGCTAGAAGTGTTGGTTGTTGTTACAAGGGCTAGGGGGACAAATGGGTAGAGTAGATGACATGTAATATGTAAGCCATGAACGTGGAACAGTTGAAGCTAAGGAGTAAGTGAGTATTGTAAGAAACAAGAATTATGATAGGAAAACGTGAATGCTTTGAGCAAAGTCTTGTTTAGTGTGGAGGCATTGAATGCATTGACTATGTATTCATTGCTTGCTTGCACTGGTCTTTTTTTATTTTTGCATATTTTAGCATGTGCTTCTGTGTTTCATGTTCATGGATAACATACTATCTTGCACAATTTGCACTTAATAGACTATTGTTTTTGATCCATGAGTCATATTGTTTAATGTGCTAAACATGCATTTATTGCTTTGGCATTTACCATTTTGCTGCAAATGGTGGCATATTTTGCATTCAGACATTGAATATTTGCAAAATATATAATGTGCTTTTATTTTTGCAATTTACTAAAGCAAAAATAAATAATAGGCTTACTCAAAGCAATAGAGAAATAAAATAATTGTTTACTGTTGCCGAATCTAAAATGAGATGATTGCAATTGTAACCCACTAGTTGTTTAGTTGTTCCATATCGTTTGTTATCTATTGTACCTATTTGTATCCTACTCTCAAAGGTGGCATGATTTACATTTAGCGAATAAATATGTGCAAAATATATAGTGTGCTTTTATTTTGGTAATCTACTTTAACAAAAATGAATAATAGGTGTGTTCTAGCTAATAGAAGAATTGTAACAAATGAGAATTAAGACAGGAAAAATTGAAAAATTTGAGCAAGGTCTTGTTGACTGTGGAGGAATTCAATACATTGCCTATGTATTAATTGCCTGGGTAGCTGTTAGTCTACTGGCTAGGCTTACAAGATTTGTATTTAATGTCTAAATGTTTGTGAAAAACTATCTTGCAGAATTTGTGTTTAATAGACTATTGTTTATGATCTGATAGTTATACCATTTATTGCATTAAACATGTATTAATTGCTTCAGGTATCTACCACTCCGTCACCAAAGCTAGTACAATTTGCACAGAGTGATAGAATATTTGCAAAAAAAATAATGGGTTCCTAATTTTCTGACTTTAACAAAAATGAATAATAGGCCTAGTCCAACGAATAGAAAAAGAGAAAAAGTGTTTAATATGTCTTAATTGCAAGTGAAACTATTACAATAGTAACCTCTTGCCTGGCTTCGACTGCTCCATGTCATATGTCATCTACTGTACCCATGTGCACAATTATACTTTATAATAGGAAACAATGGTTTTAGTTACAGCAGGACAAAAGTATTGATACCAGGAGAAGGGTTGTCGCTCAAGTGACCTTGTGAAATGAATATAGTTGCAACAAGTTACTATTGCAATTGTTGAGTTGGCTTTAGAGATAGTTGCTTGTTGGATCAAAATGTATTGTTTAAAATGTTTTACACAAGCGTGAAGCTTGTGCTTTTTTTGGAGGGCTTGTTAGCAAGCATATGTTTCATGTTCATGAATAACATATTGTATGCTATGGATTGTGATAATTTGTCTGATTTTCCCCTCTGATAGAAACCATTGTTTGCAATTGAAGTTGAAGGCAACGACATATGTGAGTGCAAATATTCTAGGTTGTTGATCAAGAAACTGGAAGGTTAGATTCTAGTATCATTTTCCTTGTTTCTTTTCACTAAATTTTAAGACTTCCAATGTGTCTAAAGAATCTGAGTTGCTATGTAATTCATAAACATGAAACTATTCTATGCCCAAAAGCAAGTTGCTTTTACAATGAGAGTTGTGCATGATTATAGGCATGTGATATGTGATCCATGTGCAATGTTTCACTTCGTATATTGACCACATTGTATAATTTAAGCATATGTCCCTATTACTATTATACTATTTCTTTTCAGTGAATTTTAAGACTTTCAATGTGTCTAAAAATTATGTCTTGCAAGAGTTGTCAACAACAAAGGTGAAGCTGGATCAAGAGTCTGACTTGCCGAATAGATAGATGAGTATAGTGAATAAACATGAAACTATTTTATGCTCAAAAGCAAGTTACTCTTATAATGAGAGTTGTGCATAATTATAAGCATGTGATATGTGGTGCATGTGCAATGTTTGGATTTGTATATTGATCACATTGTATAATTTAAGCATATGTCCCTATTAATGTTATACTATTGACTATAGTAGGCCTAATATTAATTTGCTTGTAAGCAAATCTGATTAATGTGCTATGGAAAAAATTGCATGTGAATTGCATATCACATGGTTGCAATTATGCATATATCTAGGTATAGTATTACTACAATCAAATGTTTGCACAGTTCATTTCCTTATTAGCATAAATTGAACAGTTTGAAAGAATTGGCACACTTTTTATAGAGATTCAAAGAATCAAGCTTCATTGGAAAGAAAAGAGATAAATCATCTAGAATTCAAACCTTGTAGTCTCTTGTTCAAGAATCGAGTATATTTGTACATGAAAAGTAATTATAAATGTTATGTTCAATGCATGTTCGATGTATTAGATGCAAATTGTGCGAGATATGTTGAAGGCCTAGAGGATAGAGAAGCAGTGAATGCATAGTTGATTCATGGAATTGTAGGCATGTGTTGCACTTTTTTTGTGCTTATTCTTGTTTGTTAAAAAGCTTTAATGTTTTTAGCTCTAGGCCTCTCTCTTGCATGTGTGTTATTCTGTGCAGTGTGTGAACAAGGGAGAAGCCAAAGGAATAGTGTTGTACTGATGAGTGGCTTCTCTGTCTGTTTATGATACTTGATAACTAGGAGAGTTTATTGCTTTTAAAAAACCTATGGAGACATGTGGGTACAGTAGATGGCATATGCTACATGATCTGTAAACATAGAATAGTCAGAGCGAAGCAGGGGGTGACTAGTAAAAATAAATGACAATTATTGCAGAATAAACTGAAACCTTTGAACAAGGTCTTGTATACTGTGGAGGCATTGAAAGATTGTATGTTTGTAGCTTTTGGTTTCGATCTTGCATGTTTGTTATTTTATGACAGTGCACTACTGGTGAGTAGCTTGTTTCAATGTCTATGATACTTGGTTGTTGTTACAAGGGCTAATGGGGAATGCTTGCAAAAATTTATCATGTTTTGTCATAGGCTGCAAGCATATTGGCATAACTCACAAAATTTAAATTTGGTGTCTTAATGTTTGCAAAAAATTATCACGTTTATCTATTTTTTGGAAAATTTTATCACGTGCTTTTTTTGTTTCATGTTTGTGAATAACATATTATATGTCATAAACTATGCTCATTTGTCTGATCTGTCTTTGTACCAGGAACCATTGTTTGTGATTTGACACAAAGGCAAACATCTTTACGGTTGCAAATGTACTTGGTTGTCGAAGAATGGACTGAAAGGTCAGATTCTTGTATAATTTTTTGCTTTTGTTTGCAATAAATTTTAACTCTTCCAGTTGCCTAAAAATTATGCCTTGGAAGAGTAATGAACAAAAAACGAAAAAAGATTGGTTCAAGAATCTGACTTGTCGAACAGACAAATGAGCATGGTGAATGATGTGTCATGTAATTCACAAACATGAAACTATTCTTTATACAAAAGCAAGTTATCATTGAAACTGTTGGCTTTGCTTTTGAAATAGTTGCTTGATGAATTAAATTATATTGTTTAAAATTTTTATGTTTTTTTCCTATATTGGGATTTAAGAACAAATTCATCATGTTTGAAAATTATGTTTCACGTCTCTTTCTATTGTTTCTACTAGGCCTACTGTTCATTTTTGTTTGAGTAAATTAGAAAAATAGGGGGACATTATATATGCTAGAATATATTTAATCCTCAAGTACTTAATACATGTTTAATGCATTGAATGTAAAATGTCCAAGATGTGTTGGAGAGTTGGTGGGTATGCAAGCAGTAAACACAAACTTATTTTTTGTTTGATAACTATTTGTTACGAGAGCTAATGGGACAAACATACACAGTCTATTACATATAACATGTTGTTGGTAAACATGATACACACAAGCACACAATGAATTTTTCCAAATGTTTAAGAATTGAATTGAAACTCTTAAGGCTTTGTTGCTGAAAATTTGATCATTGTGCTTCATTACGAATTCTTGTCAACAAATCAAATTCTATAATCTAAACATTTGTGCTACTATTGCATCTGTTGCACTTGCTTTTCAAGTAATTGCTTGACCAGTGAAATTGTATTGTTTGAAATATTTTTTCCTTTTTCCTATAGTTGGGATTTAAGCACATATTTTTTGTCGTTGAAAATTATGGTTTATTTCTTCTTCTACTGATTGGTCCAGTAGGTCAACTTTGCAATTGTATGATGTGCGTTGGATATGGCATGCTTGTCTTTCAATCTACAACTATTGCATTAAATGCCATTAGATCTACTGTTCAATGTTGTTTAAGTAAATAAGGGGAATATGGCATTATATATTTTGGCAAATATTTAATTGTTGGATGCAAATTGCACAAGCATTGACAAAGGGCTAGTTGCAAGAAATGCAATCAATGCATGATTAATGTACTATGTCTATTATTCATTTCCATTTAAGAAAATTAAAAGACTAGGAGGACACCGTGACTTTTGGAAAATACTTAACCAATAAATTGCATATTGGATAATTGCAATTATACATATTCTTGATTGCAAAAGTAACATATTTTTATGCAATTGGAGAGGGAGGCAAAGATCTATATAGCTGCAAATATAGTTGATTGTTGAACAAGGAACTGAACGATCAGATTCTTGTATCGTTCTTCTCCATTGTTTGCAATGAATTCAATGAACAATAAAGGAAATGCTAATGCTCACCGATTTAATGACAAAAAATTAAGCTATTGAGATAATTGTTGAAAGGAAAATTTATAGCTCCCTCGATATTCAAGGGCCTCACAGACTTGGGAAACATAAAAAAATGAGTATACTAAATGGAATAGTATATACTCCATAAACATGAAACTATTTAGTTACTTTTTCAATGAGAGTTATGCATAATTACAAGCATGTCATATGTAGTTCATGTGCAATGTTTTTCTTTGTACATTGACCAGATTGTATAATTAAAGTATATTTGCTCTCGCTTGCTTGTAAGCAAATCTGATTGATGTGCTATGTCAAACATTGTATACGAATTGCATGTGACATGGTTGCAATAATGCATATCTTTGGCTACAATATTAGTGCAATCAAATAACTGCAAGGGTCATTTGTTTATGAGCATAAATTGGACAGTTTCAAACAGTTGGCATAATTTTTGCACACTTTCAAAGAATCAAGTATATATGTACATGAAAAGTTATTATGAATGTTATGCTCAATGCATGTTGAATGCATTAAATGCAAATTGTGCAAGATGAATTGTAGACCTAGTAGGTACAGAAGCAATAAATGCATAGTTTCTTGATGAAATGTGAGGCATGTGCTTGGTTTTTTTCCTGCTTATTCTCATATGTTTATTGTTCCTTGAAAAGCTTATATATTTATGTTGTTGCTACATAAAGCAATATTGTTTTAGATCTTCGAGCAAGGTGTTTTTTTGCTATGGAGGAATGTAATGCATTCACTGTCAATTGATTACTTTAATAGGCATTAGGGTACCAATAAAGTTTGAAAAATTTGCATTTAATAACTAGATATTTGCAAAAAATTCTTTTGTCGTTCTATATGGATTATTTGCTTAAAGGAATAGAAAAAGATATAAATGATAATTTTGAAACATTCTCGTATACATCTGCTCGCCATTAACAAACTACAAGTTATTGGAATTGCTTTATATTGCTAGCCTCAACATGTTGTCTTTCTAAATGTTTGGAAAATTTTATTATGTTTGTCTATTTTTTCCACATTTTATCGTGTGCTTCTCTGTTTCATGATTACAAATAACATATTATATGTTGTGAACCATTTTCATTTGTCTAGTTTGTCTCTGTAACATGCACCATTGATTGCGATTAGAGACGAAGGAAAACATCAATATGGCTGCAAATATACTTGGTTATTGAACAAGGAACTAAAGGTCAAATTCTTGTATCATTTTTCCCTTTTGTTTGCAATGAATTTAAAGTATTCCAATGTGCCTAAATATTATGCCTTGGAAGAATTGTGAACAATAAGGGAGAAGCTTGATTCAAGAATTTGACTTGCTGAATAGACAGATGAGCATAGTCAATGGCATGTTGTCTAATTCATAAACATGAAACTTTTTTTCCTATACAAGTAGATTACTATTGCAATTGTTCAGTTTGCTTTTGAAATAGTTGCTTGGCGAATTAAATTACATTGTTAAAAAAATTCATGTGTTTTTTCTATAATTGGGTTTGAAGGACAAATTTTTCAAGTTTGAAAATTATGTTTTATTTCTCTTTGTACTAATTGGAGTACGACTATTGTTCATTTGTGTTTGAGTAAATTAGGAAAATAGGGGGACACTATATATAGTACAAAATATTCACCCTTGAAACACTTGAATTGATGTTTAATCCATTAAATGCAAAATGTTCAAGATGTGTTGAAGAGCTCCTGTGTATGCAAGTGGTAAATGCATACTTAATTCTTGTTCATTAGTTGTTTGATGACAAGGTTATATGTTTTTACCTCTCTATGTTCTTTATTCTAGGAACAATGCAGTGTTGGTGTGTAGTTGGTTTGTTTGTTTTTCAAACTCTACAATTACAAGTATTGCTTCTTGTTACAAAGGCTAATCAGACAAATGGGTGTGGTGCATAACATATAACATGTTATTCATAAACATGATACACAGAAGCACAAAATGAATTTTGTCAAATGTTTAATAATTAAATGGAAACTCTAAGGGCTTTGCTACTGAAAATTCATTCTGTGCATTTGATACAAAACACTTGTCAATGAATTAAATTGTATAATGTAAGCATTTCTACTTTTACTGCTTTTTCAAATAGGAAGGTTTACTATTGCATCCGTTGCACTTGCTTTTCAATTAGTCGCTTGGACAATGAGATTGAATTGTTTAAAATATTTTTGTCTTTTCCTTATAGTCGGGATTTAAGCACATATTTTTTCTGCTTGAAAATTATGCTTTATCTCTTTTCCTATTGGTTTGAGTGGGTCCATTTTTCATTTTCCTTTAAGTAAGTTAGAAAAATAGGGGGACATTATATATTGTGGAAAACAATGGGCAAAAATGATACAAGAATTTGACCTTCCAGTTCCTTGTTCAACAAGCAACTATCATTGCAGCCTATAAATATTCTATACCCATTTCTCCCCCTAACCCTTGTAACAACAACCAGTATCTTTGCATTAAGTGTATCATAAACAGATAGACAAACCACTTGCCACTAGTCCATTGTTCCTAGGATTGCCAACTTACAAAGCTAAGAACACACAAACTTTTCAACAAACAATAAACAAACAAAAATTGGTAGAAATAAAACCTACCACTCGCCTAAGATACTGAACTAGTGAATCTATGTTTAATGCATCGAATGCAAACTTTGCATTGTTAATTAATGAAATATGACACAAGTGTTGATTTCTTCTTATTATCGTTTGTTAGTTGTTTGTTGATAAGTGTTAACACTATGATTTGCACCCAAGCTGAATCTCAAAAGTAGCTAATCATGTGAAACATGGGAACTTTCCTGAGGCTATGGGTCACCTATAGTAGAAAAGGACCTCTAGAGAAAGCTGGTTCTTTGTTGGATATCACCTAAACTACTAATTTTCTTTATTGAGGAAAGGGTGAGAAAGATGAAACTTTAAAATGAAACTGAAAAATACTACCCTATGGTGATACACCAAATTGACTATAAGGCATGTAATCTAAGCTTAACTACACAATTCAGTTAACAACTTGGAAGAAGCTTACAAGAAGATTGAAGAAAATAACGGCCAGTAGCCAGGTAAGCAAAACCATCAAATGGACTCTTTATGTTTGAGAAAGAAATACACACAGTCGTGGCCATGTTTGCTTCAGGCATGACTTTACATGTTTTCTCCTTTTTGGATTCTTGAACTATTCAAAACCCCTCTTCCTCTGTTACTTATGTTGACCCCTGAAAACTCATTTTGAACTCAAAAATTTGTGCTATGAAAGAAGAATGTTTTTCCCTATAGATCGCTTTTAATGCTTTTGGGTATTTGTTATTTCTCACGCACACCTTTGTATTTATCTTCAAATCTAGTGGCCACGGGCTATGAGGTTTCTTCTATTCATCTTGTTATAAATTTTTCCTTGAATCTTGAGCCTTCACGCACAAAACTTGCAAGGGTTTCATATTTTTTGAGGCATTTTGAAGCTCAACGATGAAATAAAGTTTATTTCTATTTTATATTCACTGATTCTTTTTATGCAAACTGCTCTATTGATTTCTTTGCACTTGCTGTAAGAAATGATGAAGAAATTCAATTCTTGTGTGCCTTTTGGTTTTCTCAGGAAAAAACTATAAATTTTAATCAAAAGCCAAAGGCTATGGCTTCTCTACTCAACTATCTTGGCCGAGGGTTTCATATTTGTTGAGGGCTTTCTTGCCTTGTTTGAATGGCCACCATTGTTATCCTTCATTTCAGAATTCTCATGCTCTGTTACAAAGTCCACCTCAAGCAAGACTAATGATTAATATATGCTTCATTGAAAATGAAAACCCTAACTCGAGGGTTTACAGATTTTTGTATTTATCCCAGGATCCATTCAAAGGTTTACCTTCATTGTGGCCGTGAACATAGTGAATTCCATTTTTCTGTGTTTGAACTCATTGATGAAATGGCAGTCATTGCATGACTGTTATTGTTGACTGTGACTTTGTCTAGTCACTGTGATCCCAATGCATCAATGAATGCCTTACTTTCCATGAGAAGGCACCTCCTATAGACTTCACTTTGTTTACATTTGAATTATGTCACCTCAAGCATTGTTCCCTTAATCACAATCAATGACCATTATTTAATTATGGTTGTAAGAACAATACTACAGGATTATACTTGAGAAAGTGTCAACATATATGGCTCACTGTTCATTGAGGGTGAAATGTCACACTTAATCTGCCCTATTGGAGTTCACTTCCCATTAGAGACTGTACCATCAAACAATCTTTGGCTATCACTGCTATGGGACCATCACCCATATCTGCCTTTTTGATCATTTAAAACTCTGTCCTTTGAGTCATAATAACAATATCATTTACTTTACTCATGTGATAGTAATCTTATTATTTTGTCTCCCTTTTACTGTGACTCACCATCATCACTATTGTACAAACTTGTGACATCTACCCTCTTCAAACCATTTCTATGATTTGACTATGTATGAGACAATGCACATCCTCTATAGCATTACTGCCCTAGATCATGGGAACCTGGTACTTTCACCCAATTACCTTGTTAGTCCTTTCTCTGTCATGCTCAATGCTTTAACAAGAATCACCATAGTCAAGATTCTTTGACTTTAATGGTTGTTGTCCTTACATAGTTTCTATTAGTTCTTGACTCTATCGCTGTTGTGACTGTGCAATTGTGAAGCTGAAAAGATAGTCTTTGATGATCTGTATTTTGTTGCTTTATGTAATTCATTGTTGAATACATTGGAACTTGAAAAGACAATACCTTCATTGACCAGGGAACTGTGTTATTCCTGTACTTTGCATAGATGCTAATTGAGGCTTTCAAAATTTACTGTTATTTATGCTTTGGAAGGTCTCATGAATGAAAAGGGAATACCTTTCTTTTTTAATGATAATGTTTTTTTAGGGCTTCATCTCATTATATTTTCATAACTCTTGTCTCTATTGATTATAAATGATCTTCATGATCATGACTATGAACACCATCTTATTGTTGCCCCTATTATAAATGATAACTTATTATGTAAGATTTATCCATATGGCTGCCCTCCTTTCTTCTTTTGATCTTCTTCATGACTAGTTTGCTCTCCATGCATTTGTGAGGTAATTGTCTTTTACAATAGATTGCATACACTCATACTCTTTATGATTTTTTTAGAACAAGTACATGTGACTTGTGATAGTGACAAAAATCTCACTATCACAAATGATGTGCATCTGTTTGAAAGAACCATAGAGACATGAATGATCTGATGAGTATCTTTCCATGCCTCTTTAAAGCACAATGTAGCAGCACACCGAGCTCAACCCTTGTGGGATCCACGTTTAACCCATGTACTATAATTTGATGAAATAGTAACGTTGATTTTCCTATATCTGCACATGAAACAAACAGTTAGAACAATATATGCATATGCTTGAAGGGCTTGATGATCCTATTTCTTTCTTTGGACATGTACAGTTTGTATGCTTATTTAATGTATTTGAGGGGTAGTTTATACATTCATGGGTGCATGTACATGTAGTGTTAGAGACTTTCATTGCTTAGAGCATTGCTCTAACATCATTACAATTTCCAGATGCAGGGGGGAGCAGGGAGCTACGAAGGATGCAAGATAGCTCAAAGTAGGAGACATAGCAAGACAACAGACATTGACCAGTCATCAGGAAATGACTGGCCTCTTCCCCTATATGTGCATTCTTTTTCTTTATCCATCAATGTACAAATTTTTCTTCATTTTCATTGAACAAGTTAAGTCTCACAGCTTGTGTGAGACAAATATATACTTTTGTATCAATAAAGATTACTTTTAGAAAGATTTGTGCAAATCTTTTCCATATTATATGCACTTGTATAAATGAAAAACTTGTAATCTCTTTTTGATTTTTTTTCTTCTATTTATACAAATGAATGCAATATAGGGAAGATCGATAAGAAATGTACTTCACTCTCAGTTTGTAAACACTCTAAACTCAATCAACTTGACTAAGTAACAAAAAATGAGTAACATTTCTGGCGACATCTGCTATATGTTTTCTTGCTAAACATTAAGACTAGTTGCCTAGACTATCCATTGGGCACGGGGTCACTCAAAAACTGAAAACAGATATGAAAGCAACTTGATTCAATGCTATAACTCAGCATAAATGACTCAGAACACCCTGGAAACTTATTGCAAACCAAAACTGCAGCAAAAAAACTATCTAACTGTGCTGAAAAGCACTTAGAGAAATTGAAAAAAACAACTAAACTAAGGTGCAACAACACTTATTGAAAGAAAAACCTCTAAGTGGTATAGATCAAACCTCAAAGCAACACTTGAGGTGTATCCCATTGACTGGGATAGGAAGAATCTCTCCATCCATCTCGGACAACTAGAATGCATTGTGCTCCTTGCACTTTTTGATAACAAATGGGCCACTCTAGAAGCTATCAAACTTTGTATGCTTTCCTAGCTTGCTTTTCAACTCATCCCATTTGAGTACAACATCACACTCTCTGAAAAATTTGGTAGTTTCCCTCTTATCAAAAACTCTGTTAGTCTGGATTTGATGATACTCCAAAGACTTCATAGCTTTGTTTCTTGTCTCTTCCAGCTCCATGAGTTGAGCGTATCTGACTGCTAATGGATCTTGTTCTTCAAACATTTCCAACTGATGCATAATATCAAGAGCTAGCAGCTCTACAAACAAAGGTAATTTGGCTTCCTTTCCATAAACTAGTACATATTGAGAATTTCCAATAGACCATTTGGGAGTTATCCTATCTACCCATAAGGTAGATTTCAGCTTGGTGTGCCAAGCTCTCTGATTATCCTCCATTATTCGTTTAATGATTCTGATCAGGTTCTTGTTTGTGCTTTCAACCAAACTATTTCCCTAAGGGTAATAATTTGATGAAGTGTTCAAATATATGCCATTCTTAACTGCCCAATCAGTCACTCTGAGTCCCACAAATGCTAAGGAATTATCTGAAATGATTGATTCTGGAACACCAAACCTGGTTATTATATCATCATAAAAGTTCAAAACAAATGACTCATTGGCTTCTTTCAAGGCTACTACCTCAGTCCACCTTGTGAAATAATTAGTAGCAGTGAGTACCCACTTGTGACCTACACTAGAAGGTGGGTTTATGGGTCCAATAAAGTCAATGCCCCATCTCATGAAGGGTTGTTCCACTTGAATTGGCTACAAAGGTAATGCTAGTAGCTTTTCTTTTCCTGCAAAAAATGCACACTTTACACACTTTCTGGCCCATGCATGGGAATCCTTAAACATGGTTGGCCAATAATAACTAGCTCTCATAATATTCCATGTAGTTGTTCTTGGGGCAAAATGACCCCCTGCAGTTCCATCATGGAACTCATGAAGCACCTTTTCAATTTGGTCCTGATCAATACATCTCAATAGAACACCATTTAGATATTTTCTAAAAAGAACATTATCAATTAGCACATATGGTATAGATTGTAATTTGAAATATCTTCTTTTAGCTCTATCTAAACCTAGTGGACATTCACCAGTCTATAGAAAATGTGTCATATCATGCACCCATCCTACTACTAATGCAGGTGCAACATTCTAATCTTGATCATCAGTGACTAGAATTTCCTATGTTTTTGTTTTTCCTTCATTTTCTGGTGTTGAAGCAAGCTACTCACAAAGTCCTTTACC
Organism: Sequoia sempervirens; assembly: GCA_007258455.2. NCBI lineage: Eukaryota > Viridiplantae > Streptophyta > Pinopsida > Cupressales > Cupressaceae > Sequoia > Sequoia sempervirens. The sequence continues at coordinate 72,979 of VDFB02122760.1, forward strand.
TCTTACAAGCTTTGTGATCTTGATATCAACATTAAATTCCATGACTTTAGTGATCCATCTGACTCTCTTTTCATTGAGATCTTTACTCAACAAGAACTCTTTCACACTTGGATGTGCTACCATTAAATGAATCTTATTGTTGGAAATCAATGGCTTAAATTTTTTTAGGCTTCTTATGATAGAAAGAACATGTTTTTCCACAAATGAATACCTCTGTTCATAATTTGCCAAACCTTGGCTGAAAAAGGCAATGGGCTGCTCTAAGCCTTCATTATTTTGTTGTACAAGCATTTTAGAAACAAAAACTATACTGCCAATGCATATAGAGTAAATTATTTTGAGAGATTTGGGTTTACTAGTGTGAGAGCTGATGCTAAAGCCTCTTTAATAGCTTCAAAGCTGCGTTTGGCTTCCTTAGTCCAACTGAAAATTGTATTCTTTCTTAACATAGCAGTCAAAGGTTGTAAAAGATTTGCAACATCAGGTACAAAACATTCTCAAAAAGTTAATTATTCCTAAGAAACTTTGCAACCCTTTCTTGTGATTGGGTAAAGGCAGCTCTAATATGGCTTTGACTCTCTCAGGGTCAATAGTAATTCCCTATTTTGACACTGTGTCATAACAACTTACCCTCATGGACAATAAAGATACTTTTCTTGGGATTAAGGGATATTCCATATTCCCTACATCTTTCAAACACTTGTTTTAAATGTTGCAAATGTTCATCAACATTTTTGAGAATACTGTTACATCATCTAGATATATGAGCACAATTTTATTAATTAAACCTTGAAAAACCATGTCCATAGCCCTTTGAAAAGTGGCTCCAACGTTGGACAGGCCAAAATGCATTCTCTTGTAGGCCATAGTGCCCCATTTTGTTGTAAAGGCAGTCTTGTATTGGTCATCTTCTTTGACCAATACCTGGTTATAACCAAAATATCCATCAAGCAGGGAAAATCTCTCAGAACTGGCAACCACTTGAAGGATTTGCTCCATAGAGGGTAGTGGGTAATGATCCTTCATAGGAGCCCTATTCAAGTCTCTAAAATCCACACAAAGCCTAATCTCCCCATTTATCTTTCTAACCAGAACTAGGTTAGATACCCAGGAGGTGTGTTTAATTGGAAATATGATTCCACCTTCAATCAACTTGGTTAATTCCTTAATCATGAGGGGTTCCAATTTTGGATTTAAAGGTCTTTATTTTTGTCTTACAGGCTTTGCGTTGGGTTCTAGTTCTATTGTGTGTTGAGCAATTATAGGATCAAATCCTTTCAAATCATAATAATCCCAAGCAAAAAAATCCTAAAACTCTTGACATAAAGTAACAAAAGCTTGTCTATCTGATTGTGAACAATTTTTTCCAATCTTGAGAAGCTTACCTTTAAAAATCTCCAGCTCTTCGTAATGTTCCTCTTTAATCTGAATGCTGTTTTACTCTTTTCCGGTTGGTCATCAGTGTTGAAAATGGACTCTATTGTAACCAGGCCCCTGGGCAACTTATTTGTCTTAAGCTAAATAATTTGATCCTCATATTGTTGTTTTAACTTCTCCTAGTTTACAGCAGAAAATTGATCTTCCTCAATTAGAAAACTTAAAATTTGCTTGTCACTTTCAAAGACTTGCCAGTTAACATTATTCTCAGGGATAAAGGGCCTAACAACTATTTTAACATGTTGTACCTTCTCTTTTCTAACCTCATTGGGTATGTCAAATTGAGCACCAATTGCAGCCAATCTATTTGCGTGCTTATTTTGACTCCTAGGGACTAAAAATAGATTAAAGGCATCAAAATCCTTTATCATATCCCATACCCTATGCTTATAAGATTTCAAAGTATCATTCTTTGTCACATTTAACCCTCTCACCTGATTAACAATTAGTTAATTGTCCCCAAACACTTGCAAGCAACTTATTCCTCTTCTCCTTGCCCATTCTAAGCCCTGTATCAGTCCTTCATACTCAACAGTATTGTTAGAACAGGAAAAAGCAAATCTGAAAGTAGCATAATACCTATCACCTTGTGGAGAGATCAACATTGCACCTCCACTAGCTCCATTTCTGCTTCTGGAGCCATCAAAGTACATCTGCCATAGTTCATCTTGCTGCGGTAATTGTTGTTCTGCCTTCTTTTCAAGGTTTGGCATCTCTGTTTCTAGTTCATGCAGCACATAAATACCCAAACCAAATTCCTAAATGAGTTCATTTGGATTATCCACTATGTTTTCTGCTGCCCACTCATTTAGCAACACCTTTGGTATACTTTAAGCTTGCAGCTCCTGAGCTACAACAAGTTCACTGTCTTCAAAAACAACACAATTAGCATTAACTACACTTGGTTCATAGGGTTCAATGTGATCCTTTTCCAATGACTTTGATTTTATTATCACTTTTGTTCCATACCTAGTCCTAAAAAGCATATGAGACCAGTTAGAAGACAAATAACCTCCAATTTTTGCAGTGAAGTCCCTTGATAAAAATAGGGTAAAGAATGGTGGTAAGTCAATGATGAAGACATCCTAGGGAATTGAAAAATTCAGACATGCATGTAATGTGAGACCCAAATCTTTAATAACACCAACAATGTTAATTGATGTCCCATCTAACTGAAGTACTCCTTTCTCAAGGGGCTGGTATTTCAGTCCTAATTGGTTTGTAATCTTTTTTGGCATGACTGAACTACTAGCTCCAATGTCAACCATGCAATTATGAACTAATTTGTCTCCTACAATCAATGTTACATAGAAAGGAGGGGGCTTGACACTTTTTTCAGACTCTTTACTTGGTTGTTTTCTTTGTTGTTTATCATTATCCTGGGGTACATTTGTGAAAACAACCTTAATTGAATCAATTGGGGCATCACTAGGCACTGTCTTTTCAGTCAAAGCATATTGTAACAATTATTTTTGGCCTGGGATTGCCAAAGAGTCCCACATAGACATTGTGATATTCATTTTTTTCATATTCTCAACAATATTGAAGGGAGCAGTAGAATTTACCTTCTATTGTATCCTTGCAGCAACAGGTTCAATTTGCAAGTGGGGTTGCTCCTTGGCTTCAACTTGTGTATTTCTTTGCAAAATGCCAGGTACTTGTGATGTAGATGGTTTTGCAACTCCTTTTCCTTTATTAGCTGACTACTCAAGCTCAAAATCCCTTTTCTTGGCTCTTGTGTTTGCTGTAATCGGAGAATCATCATTAGACACTCCACAAAATTCTTCACCCTGCCAATTTAGAAAGGTGGCATCACTTGTAGATTGACTTTGTTGCTGTAGGGATGCATCATTGGGTTGATTAGGCTGTGAACTTGAAGCATTTTGCACCATTAATGCTTGGTTAATAACCCCATTTGGAGAAGTAGCTTGGTTGTGGGGTTGATTGCAAAGTGAACACCATTCATAGTCTACTGCAAGATTGTTCTGAACAGGAACAAGCTCCTTAACAACACTGATTGGGGCTGGGTTATATGGATAAAATGGTCTTGGATTGACATTCTATCCTTGCCCCTGATAATTTCCTTGATAAGGCTGCCTATTTCCCTGATATTACTGCCCTTGACCTTGATTGTACTAAAAAGGTTGGCTACTTTGTTGTTGTTGCTTCTCTATATTCACTAACTTGTTGCCAAAAGTTTGTAATAGGCTTTTAATCTCCTGCAGCTCTTGAGATGAGCTTGAGGTAGTAGTACCTTGATTAACAACAGGTTGGGCAGCATCTGGCACTGCTAGTATAGCTAGTAAAGGTGCAAAAGGTGGAATTTGCAAGGGCATGGAAGGCTGAATGTCTGAAAAAATTGGCATTGGGGATCTACGAGCTATCCTTCCAACCTGAATAAAGTTGTTTTCAACCCTAATAGCTATATCATATGCTTGAGGCAATGTGTTCCCACCCATGCACTGAATCATGACAACAATCTTAGTGTGCAAAGCCCTTAAATAATACATGAAGGCATAATCAGGTGAAGGCCTTACTGTTTCAGGTATTCTAAACCATGTCTTTTGGAAATGAAAATTAAAATCAGTCATTTGCTCCGGAGGAGCCCTTTTAATGGTTGTAAGCTGCTCAACCAAAGATAAGTGGTCTGACTTATCTTGGAACTGCTTGTGTAACTGATCTCCCAGTTCATCCTAGGTTGTAATAGACCCAACTTGCAAACCTCTAAACCACTATAATGCCTTTCATTTCAATGAGGCTGCAAGTAATCTAACAATTACATTCTCTTGGGTTATATGATGAACCCCACATAGAGATGCTACATCTCTAATATGCTCAATAGGGGTTGTTTGATCCTCTCCTATAAAAAATGGAAATCTTTTTAAGGCAGCTACATGGATATCATCATGCTGAGCCAAATTCAATGGACTGCCTCCATTGAATGGCACAAAAGGCTGATTTCTAGCCATTTGCACAACTGGAGGTTGGCTAAGCTGAGCTAGAACAATAGGGATTGAAGTGGTAGGTGCAACTGAATTGGTTATTAAAGCTGGTCTGAAACTTGGTGGGGTTGATTGAACCCTCTTTGAGATAGGAGTTCTTTTTACAGACCTACCCTGCCTTCTAGGTGGAGACAACTATAAGTACTCAAAGGATTCTGAGCTCCTTGTTTGAATCTTTCTCATAAAAAAAAACAACACTAGTTTTTCTTGTTTTGTTCTCAGTGGAAGTCGCCAGATATGCAAAAACTGCCTCTTAAAGGCTTGAAAACACTGACAACATATCAGAACCAACAATGTCTTATACTTTTCTAAACTGTCTGATTTGACAGTCCCACTAGGCGTGCCAAAACTGTTAAACACTATGATTTGCACCCAAGTTGAATCTCAAAAGCAACTAATCATGTGAAACATGGGAACTTTCCTGAGGCTGTGGGTCACTTATAGTAGAAAAGGACCTCCAGAGAAAGCTGGTTCTTTGTTGGATATCACCTAAACTACTAATTTTCTTTACTGAGGAAAGGGTGAGAAAGATGAAACTTTAAAATGAAACTAAAAAATACTACCCTATGGTGACACACCAAACTGACTATAAGGCATGTAATCTCAGCTTAACTACACAGTTCAGTTAACAACTTGGAAGAAGCTTACACAACTCATTTTTTATATATTGCTTACATAAATATTTTATAAGAGGGTGTTGACACAAAATCCTAGAAGGAAAAAATATGTCTCACAGCTAGAAATTTTGCATTTTTTACACACAACTTATAGCCTGTAATAATATATCTTCTTGCAACAAGGTGCTTTTAGTGAGATAAAAATACAAGGAAAAGCATAGATTTCACAAGCAGTTCAATCAATCACCATTAAGAAATGCACACAAGAAAAGAAAGTAACAAGAGGGAAAAATAACTCAATGCTAATAACATCCAACGTACTCACCGTTTTACATGACAAGATGAGTTACAAAGCATGTTGAAATCTGATGAAGGACTGTAGAAATCACTATCTTTAGAAAGCTGCAAATTCAAAACTCACTATAAAAATGAGTCCAAAGTGAATATATCACTCAACTCCAAGGGGTTGCACCAAAATAGGAGCAAGCAACTACCTAGGGTTGGATCCACCAAAAGAGCCTAAAATTGAGGCATTAGATTCCTCCCAAAACTACCTCCAACATGTGGGGAAAGTGGTTTTGGCCATGCCAAGCATCTAGGCATGAAAAACCACCCCTAGATTCTAGTAAAACCTCCAACAAGGTGCATAAATGCTCCTACATACATGGCATATGTCTCCAAACTAAAAATAACTTTCCCTAGATACCCTCCATTTGTTTAGAAAGCATAATTCTCCTTAACTGAATGTTGAAAGTCTTCATCATTTTTTGCATTTAAGAATAACAAAATGACTTAAGGTTTGTAATTGCACCTTAAAGTCATTTGTTTTACAATAATATTTATGCAAATAAATATTAAAAAAAAACAACCTCCAAAGCATATGCACTCATGGCTGAGGTGGCAATTCAAGATGAAGTGGCATCGACTTCTCCATGTATACATGTGTGGTACTTACATAAGATTGCACAAGATATCATAAGGCATGACAATTTGCCTAAGGCATAGAGCACCTTCTCCTGGCCGCGGGGTCATGTATTAGTTGATTTGATTTTTTAAAAATAAAAGGCATAAAATTCCATTTCATTTTGGTCGGCATACTTAGGGTTCAAAACCCTAAGCAAAACATAAGAAAATAATGAAAATATATTTCATTTCATTCATCGAAGCTTCTCGAGGAAGCTTGTCTGCCAACTACGAGGGTTTGGAGCTCTGTTAGAAGACTTCTTTGTGGATTTCTGGAGCTGTATAGAGGCATCGAAACTTGTATTTTACACTGGTCAACCCTTTTTAAAGGTAATTTTGATAAAATACCTTTATTTTCTACTTGTTTTATATATAGGCCCTCCATGGCCGCAACTCCTGTAGCCATTCTTCATATTTCTCACTTATTTTCTTTTTGATGTCTCTCCTTTGAATATCTGGTTGCTATGGAGAAACTTTCATCAAATCAATGAGAAGGTACTTGAAAAGAAGATTGAAGAAAATAACGGCCACTAGCCAGGTAAGCAAAACCCTCAAATGGACTCTTTATGTTTGAGAAGGAAATACACACAGCCTCGGCCATGTTTGCTTCAGGCATGACTTTACATGTTTTCTCCTTTTTGGATTCTTGAACTATTCAAAACCCCTCTTCCTCTGTTACTTATGTTGACCCTTGAAAACTCATTTTGAACTCAAAAATTTGTGCTATGAAAGAAGAATGTTTTTCCCTGTAGATCACTTTTAATGCTTCTGGGTATTTTTTATTCTCATGCACACCTTTGTATTTATCTTCAAATCTGGTGGCCACGGGCTATGGGGTTTCTTCTATTCATCTTGTTATAACTTTTTCCTTGAATCTTGAGCCTTCACGCACAAAACCTACAAGGGTCTCATATTTGTTGAGGCATTTTGAAGCTCGACCCATGAAATAAAGCTTATTTTTGTTTTATATTCACTGATTCTTTTTATTCAAACTACTCTATGTATTTCTTTGCATTTTCTATAAGAAATGATGAAGAAAGTCAATTCCTGTGTGCCTTCTAGTTTTCTAAGGAAAAAAATGAAAATTTTAATCAAAAGCCATAGGTCGTGGCTTCTCTACTCAACTGTCTTGGCCGAGGGTTTCATATTTGTTGAGGGATTTCTTGCCTTGTTTGAATGGCCACCATTGTTATCCTTCATTTCAGAATTCTCATGATTTGTTACAAAGTCCACCTCAAGCAAGACTAATGATTAATATATGCTTCATTGAAAATGAAAAACCTAACTTGAGGGTTTACAAATTTTTGTATTTATCCCAGGATCCATTGAGAGGTTTACCTTCACTATGGCCGTGAACATGGTGAATTCCATTTTTCTGTGTTTGAACTCATTGATGAAATGGCAGTCATTGCATGACTATTATTACTGACTGTGACTCTGTCTAGTCACTGTGATCCCAATGCATCAATGAATTCCTTACTTTCCATGAGAAGGCACCTCCTATAGAATTCAATTTGTTTACATTTGAATTATGTCACCTCAAGCATTGTTCCCTTAATCGCAATCAATGACCATCATTTAATTATGGCTATAAGAACAATACTACAGGATTATACTTGAGAAAGTGTCAACATATATGGCTCACTGTTCATTGAGGGTGAAATGTCACACTTAATCTGCCCTATTGGAGTTCACCGCCCATTAGAGACTGTACCATCAAACAATCTTTGGCTATCACTGCTATGGGACCATCACCCATATCTTCCTTTTTGATCATTTAAAACTCTGTCCTTTGAGTCATAATAACAGTATCATTTAATTTACTCATGTGATAGTAATCTTATTATTTTGTCTCCCTTATACTGTGACTCACCATCATCACTATTGTACAGACCTGTGACATCTGCCCTCTTCAAACCATTTCTATGATTTGACTATGTATGAGACAATGCACATCCTCTGTAGCATTTCCGCCCTAGATCATGGGAACCTAATGCTATCACCCAATTACCTTGTTAGTCCTTTCTCTGTCATGCTCAATGCTTTAACAAGAATCACCATAGTCAAGATTCTTTGAATTTAATGGTTGCTATCCTTACACAATTTCTATCAGTTCTTGACTTTATCACTGTTGTGATTGTGCAATTGTGAAGTTGAAAATATAGTCTTTGATGATCTGTATTTTGTTGCTTTATGTAATTCATTGTTGGATACATTGGAACTTGAAAATATAGTACCTTCATTGACTAGGGAACTATGTTGTTCCTGTACTTTGCATAGATGCTAATTGAGGCTTGCAAAATTTATTGTTATTTATGCTTTGGCAGGTCTCATGAATGAAAAGGGAATACCTTTCTTTTTTAATGATAATGTTTTTTAGCGCTTCATCCCATTATATTTTCATAACTCTTGTCTCTATTGATTATAAATGATCTTCATGATCATTACTATGAACACCATCTTATTGCTGCCCCTGTTATAAATGATAACTTATTATGTAAGCTTTATCCATATGGCTGCTCTCCTTTCTTCTTTTGATCTTCTTCATGACTGGTCTACTCTCCATGCATTTGTGAGGTAACTATCTTTTACAATAGATTGCATACACTCATACTCTTTATGATTTTTTTAGAACAAGTACATGTGATTTGTGACAGTGACAAAAATCTCACTATCACAAATGATGTGCATTTTTTTGAAAGAACCATAGAGAGATGAATGATCTAATGAGTATCTTTCAATGCCTCTTTAAGGCACAATGTAGCAGCACACCAAGCTCAACCCTTGTGAGAGCCATGTTTAACCCACGTGCTAAAATTTAATGAAACAATAACGTTGCTTTTCCTGTATCTGCACATGAAACAAATCATTAGAAAAATATATGCATATGCTTGAAGGTCTTGATGATCCTATTTCTTTCTTTGGACATGTACAATTTTTATGCTTATTTAATATATTTGAGGGGCACTTTATACATTCATAGGTGCATGTACATGTAGTGTTAGAGACTGTCATTGCTTAGAGCACTGCTCTAACATCATTACAATTTCTAGATATAGGGGCTAGGAGTAGGGAGCTATGGAGGATGCAAGACAACTCAAAGTAGTACACAAAGCAAGACAACAGACACTGACCAGGCATCAGGCAATGACTGGCCTCTTCCCCTATATGTGCATTATTTTTCTTTATCCATCAATGTACAAATTGTTCTTCATTTTCATTGAACAAGTTAAGTCTCATGGCTTGTGTGAGACAAATATATACTTTTGTATCAATAAAGATTACTTTTAGAAAGATTTGTGCAAATCTTTTCCATATTGTATGCACTTGTATAAATGCAAAACTTGTAATCTCTTTTTGATTTTTTTTTTTGTTTATACAAATGAATGCAATATAGGAAAGATAGATAAGAAATGTACTTCACTCTCAGTTTGTAAACACTCTAAACTCAATCAACTTGAGTAACAATAATCTTGGATGTTTTTATCTTTGGGTTGCTATCTTCAATGTTTGTCATTCTGTGCAATGCTTGAACGATAGAAGAGACATAGGAACAATGTACTATTGATGATCAACTAGTCTGTTTGTTTATCATACTTGATAACTAAAAGTATTGCTCGTTGTTATAGGAAAAACTGAATGGTTTCACCATGCCCTTGTCAACTATGAGTGCATTAAAAGAAAATTCAACAAATGGAATTGTAAACCTTCCTACTGACAAAAACTAACAATTACAATAGCGACCTACTTTTCAACAAAAAAAAGTTTCGTGTTTATGAATTACATGGCATGGCATTCACTATGCTCATCTGTCTATTCAGTGAGTTAGATTCCTAAACGAAGCTTCTCCTTTATTTTCCATAGCTCTTCCAAAGCATAAATTTTATGCATGTTGCAAGACTTAAAATTCATTGGAAACAAAGAGGAAGAATGACTCAAGAATTTGACCTTCTAGTTCCTTCTTCAACGACCAAGTATATTTGTGGTCATATAGATGTCTGCATCCAACTCCAATTATGAGTAATGGTTCTTGTTACAGGGACAAATTAGACAAATGAGCATAGTCCATGACATATAATACACTATTCATAAACACGAACCATAGAAAAACAATAAAATTTGCAAAAGAATAGACCAACATGATAAATTTTTGTGAACATTTCCCGTTGGCCATTGTAACAACAAGCAAGTATCATAAACACAGGCACAAGGCACTCATCATTAGTATAATAAGCTTTTTAACAAACAATAAGCACAAATAAAACCCAGTATTTGCCTTAGACTTCATTAATTAACTATGCATTCACTGCTTTTGTAGCCACCAACCCTCCAAGACATCTCACACAATTTTCTTTCCAAGCCTTGTTGATACGCTGCTACCTAGTCAAACAATAAACACATAATTAATGCTTTCACTGACACGTTATCCCTTGTAATGCATATGTAGTCTATTGTACCCATTTGCACTGTTAACCCTTGTAACAACAAGCAATATTTCTAGTTATCAAGTATCAAAAACACACAACCAAGCCATTCACCAACAATGTAATTTTACAGAATAATGAACATGCAAAAGTGCAACCAATAGCTAAAAAACCAACAAGCTTTTCAACAAACGATAAACAAACAAAAATAATCACAAACAAAACCCAACACTCACCTAAGATTTCATGAATTAACTATGCATTCACTGCACATATACCCACATGCAAAAACACAACGAGGAGCTACAAAACCCACAAGCTTTACAACAAACGATAATAAAACGAGAATAGGCACAAACAAAATCCAGCACTTGCCTAAGATTTCATGAATTAGTTATGTGTTCACTGCATGTGTACCCACAGAGTTATCAAGTATCATAAATACACAACCCAACCATTCACCAACAGTGTAGTCAAATTCTATAATGTAAGCATTTATGCTTTTATTGCTTTTCCAGATAGGTAGGTTTACTATTGCATGCGTTGCACTTTCTTTTCAATTAGTCACCTGGACAATGAGATTGAATTGTTTTAAATATTTTTGTCTTTTCCCTATAGTCGGGACTTGCACACATTTTTTTTTTGCTTGAAAATTATGGTTTATCTCTTTTCCTATTGGTTTGAGTGGGTCCATTTTTTCGTTTTCCTTTAAGTAAGTTAGGAAAGTAGGGTGACATTATATATTGTGCCAAACAATGGGGAAAAATGATACAAGAATTTGACCTACCAGCTCCTTGTTCAACAAGCAACTATCTTTGCAGCCGTATAGATCTTCTATACCCATTTCTCCTCCTAGTCCTTGTAATAGCAACTAGCAGCTCTACATTACAAGTATCATAAACAGATAGACAAACCTCTTACCACTAGTCCATTGTTCTTAGGATTGCCAACATGGAGAGCTAAAAACACACAAGCTTTTCAACAAACGATAATTGGTACAAATAAAACCTATCACTCACCTAAGATACTGAACCAGTGAATCCATGTTCAATGCATTGAATGCAAACTTTGTGTAGTTAATTAATGAGATATGAGATAAGTGTTGATTCATGCTTATTATCGTTGGTTTGTTGTTTGTTGATAGGCTTGTGTGTTTTTAGCTTTGGGCTGTTGTCTTCGATGTTTGCCATTCTGTGCAGTGCTTGAACAAGGGAAGAGACATAGGAACAATGTACTATTGATGACCGGGTAGCTTGTCTGTTTATCATACTTCATAACTAAAAGTATTGCTCATTATTACAGGGAAAACTGAATGGTTTGACCATGACCTTGTCAACTGTGGGTGCATTAAAAGCATTAAGTATGTGTTTATTGCTTAAATGGCCAGGAGACTATCAGGAAAGCTCGCAGAGAAAATTGTGCAACATGTATTGAAGGACTATTGGGTACATATCAAGTAAATGCATAGTTAATTCATGAAATCTGAAGTGATTGTTGGGTTTTATTTGTGCTTCTTCTTGTATGTTTATTGTTTGTTCAAATGCTTGTGTGTTTTTAGCTTAAAATTATGCTCTTCCATGTTTGTTATTCTCTAAAAGTGCAATGCTCGTGGCTGACTTCGCTGTGTGTTTATGATACTTGATAACTACAACACTTGAGAACATATTTTTTTGTTTGAAAATTATTATTTATATCTTTTTCTATACTGTATATAGCAATGTGCATAATGCTGGCAACAACATTTACGTATTACAGAACCAAAATTTCTAGTGACGTTGAGCGTTACAACATTGAAGAGACTTATTTTTCAAAAGAGCGTTTAAGTATTAAAATATGTATCATTATACTTGACAAATTACCAGTGTATGCAACATGGTTTAATACTAAAAATTCTTTGATGAAGAGAAGTCTCTGCAATCCATAGTATTATTTTCAGTTATTTTTTTCAAATACAACTATTTTATGTTGTTCTAATCTTTTTTTTCTATTTGCTATTGCATTGAATGCTATTAGGTCTACTATTCATTTTTGTTTAAGTAAATTATGAGGACATTATATATTTTTGCAAATATTAAATGGATGAATGCAAACTGCACAAGCTTTGACACATAACTGGTTGGCAGAAAAGCAATGAATACATGATTAATTCACTAGGTCCATTATTGATTTTTGTTTAAGATAATTTGAAGACTAAAAAGACATTATGAATTTTGGCAGATATTTAACTAATGAATTGCATATATGATGATTGCAATTGTGCATATTAAGACCACACAAGCTTCTTAACAAACAATAAAGAAACAAAAATAAGCATAAACCACAACTTAAGACATATGTCAATGGACAATAAACAAATGAAAATTCACACAAATAGAACTAATCGCTTCTCTAAAATTTTATGCATCACCCATGCATTCACACCTTATGTACCCACAAGGCCACATACAAATCTCAGACAATTTTCATTATAGATTGATTTAGTCAAATAAACTAATTATAAATAATTGTATTTACTGTAAATTTAGAAAAGAACGCATGTCATTGGAAAATAGTGCATAAAAAGTAAAGTTCAAAGGAGCAACAACTTTGAAGCTAAACTGGAGGTTTAAATATTAATTAATTGTATTCCAAATATTAATCGACTTTCATGATTAAAAAGTCTCGCCAAAAGCAATGCACGAACAATAGTAGTATAGAGCAATTCCATTACCTCGTAATGTGTGAATGGGGTCTATTGGTTTCCTACCACTAGTTAGTTAATTAAACATGTATTGACTAGTTCAGTAACTACCATTCTCTTGTCAAAGCTGACACAATTTGTATCTATTGATTACATATTTGCAAAATATATAATGTTATCCTATTGTGCTAATTTACTTTAACAAAGTTGAATATTAGACCTGCTCCAACCAATAGAAAAAGAGATAAATTGTTTATTGTTCCTGAATTGCAAATGAAACAATTGCAATAGTAACCTGATCCTTAGCTTCAACTATTTATAATTACTTAATGAGCCATTTGCTTATTAACAAAGCTCACAAAATTTTAATTTGATGTCTGGATGTTTGCAAAAAATTATTGTGTTTATGTTTTTTGTTGGGAATTTCCCTCATATGCTTTTTGTTTCATGTTTATGGATAACACATAATATGTCATGAGCTATGCTCATCTATCGAATTTGTATTTTCAATAGGAACCACTGTTTGCAATTGCACACAGACAAAAACATTTATATCACTGCAAACATACTTGGTTGTTGAACAAGGAACTTAAAGGTCAAATTCTTGTATTATTCTTCCCTTTTGTTTGCAGTGAATTTTAGGTCTTCTAATGTGCCTAGAAATTATGGCCTGAAAGAATTCAAAGAATCAAATTTCATTCCAAACAATTTTTGTTTATTGTTTGTTGAGAAGCTTGCATGTTTTTGGCTGTGGGTTGTTTTTCCTGACACTTGTGATTCTGTGCAGTGCTTGAACGAGGGAGGAGTTGAAGGAACAGTGTGCAACTGGTGAGTGGGCCATATGTTTGTTTTTGATACTTGATAAGTAAAAGTGTTAGAGGAGAAATTGAATGGTTTGAGCAAGGTCTTCTAGACCATGGGTGCAACATGTGTTGGACAACTGGTGGGTACATATGCAGTGAATGCATAGTTAATTGATGAAATCTTAGGAGAGTGTTGGGTTTTGTTTGTGGTTATTATTGTTTGTTTATCATTCGTTGAAAAGCTTGTGGGTTTTTTAGTTGTTGGTTGCGGTCTTGCATGTTCGTTATTCAGGTCTTTCTCTTTAATCCAATTCCAAAAAATGATTCCTATTGCAAGGACAATTTGAAGAGCATTCTCCAAAATTCATTTCTTCTTTTGCAAATGTCCTTTGCCTTCTAAACAATAAAACATTTTCCAAACATCAAAAATATGTTCATAAATGCCAAGTATATAATGTTCACATATTTTTCTAATTTGTTGAAAAAAAAATCAATAGTAGACCTACTGCAAGAGAATCAAATTTCATTTTCCAAGCAAGTATTACAAATGAAAATGATAAAATTAATAATTGAATGCAAATTGTATCAGCGTTTTTGCCATCATGCACTTCATCTGCATGACATTTTGCTCAAAGGCAAGTGACTACTGTGATCAAAGCAGTTCAGTATTGCAATTGTATAATGTACATTGGAAATGGTAGGCTTGTCAATCAATCTACAACCAATGCATTAAATTCCAACAAGTCTACTACTCATTTTTGTTTAAGTAAATTAGCAAGATAAAACTCTATGTATTTTGGCAAATATTTAATAGGTAACAAACTCTACTGAGCCACAACAATTAATTTACAAGATGTTGAAAAGGGGAACCCATAGCCAAAAACACGTAAGTTTCTCAACAAACAATCAATAAACAATAAGCACAAACCAGCACGCCTCATATTTCATGAATTAACTATGCATTGTTTGCTACTCTTTTTTCTGTAAGCAAAAAAGAAAAATAGAAACACATTATAAAAAAATTCAAATAAATTTGAGTGGCCAACCAAGTATGTCAAATTGAAATGCAATTTTTGCAGTAGTGACTTTCCGTTTAAAAACATCCATGTTTTATATTGCTAATATGTTGCATAGTGAAAACGTCTAACAATAGAGTTTAATCTATTTAAATGGTAACATAAGAAGGTAAAGTATTGTCTAGCATACAATGTATTGCATAGTGAAAACATGTAATAGTAGAGTTTAATCTATTTAAACGATAACATAAGAAATTAAAGTATTGTTTAGCATATAATAGAGAGACATGTCAGTTGTAAAATAAAAGTAGGATGAAGTTTTGAGTAACAGAACATGAAATATAGTAATATAGGAAAAAGAGCCAAGAAGAAAAGCATAACAAAAAGGAGGAATGCAGGTTTGTGCAATGGCAAGCAGTATTTCACTTGCTTCTGCTTCTTTGTCACCTATAATATCATTATTATGGTTAGTATGAAAGCTAGTTTTTTTATATAATTCTAAACAATTTTAAGAGTTTGAAAAGCGAGAAGACTATTTGAATCAGTATTGCTTTATACCTTGTTGTGGCATATATTGTTTACTCAGTTAGGAAATGACCCTCTAAGTGAGCACAATGTCAACTACAAGGGCCAAATTCAGTCTTTAATAGGGTTGCTTAGGAGCAATACCATTAACACGTGTTCACCATTTACACATTATAAGGTATTGAGATTTCTCCATACTACTAGCAACACCATATTCTATTTGGTGGGACTTTTCAATGATGAAAATGCATTAATATTTGCAAAACAATTAATTGTGCAATCAAATTTATTTGACAAATTTTATAATGTGCTTCTATTTCATTTAATTGGTTAGACAAAAAAGAGTAGCAGGCCTTCTCCACACAATAGAAAAAGAGGTGAATGATAAATTTTAGACATGAAGGATTCAGTTGATACTTGATTGAGTTTTCTTTGAGCCACTTTCCCACTAACTTAGTTTCTATGGATTAATCAATAAGCAACAACATCAACTTTATAACAAAAGAATTTGATTGCAGTATGCATACCTTCCAGACATCGACTGAGTGCATAGATGATGACAATGGAAAACATGTTACATGTAAACGTGTAAGAATATAGAATGCAAACAAATTTGTCCTTTGATTCATGTATAGGAATATGATCTGCAAATTCTATGTATAATGTTGAGGTAGAGAAATCTTTTATTGTTTCAAACTCAAATGACATTTGCAAAAGAAAGATTGGTTTACTACAAGTGTGAACAGTTTATTAATCCAATGATAAATGCTTGGAAAACATATAATGTCCTCCTATTTTCCTAATTTAATTTAACAAAAATCAATAATAGGCCTACTCCAACCAATAGAAAAAGAGATAAGTTATTTATTATCTATCAATTGCAAATGAAACCACTCCAATAGTAAGCTATTCCTTGCTTTCAACTGCTCCATGTCATATGTTATTGACTACACACATATGTACAATTAGCCATTTTGACACTAAATAATACTAAACTCAATGCTTTGAGCAAGATCTTCTAAACTATGGAGGCATTGAATGCATTGACTATGTATTCATTGCTTGGATAGCAACAAGGCTATTGCCAAAATTTGTAAAATTTCTATTATACGTCTAAATGTTTACAAAAAATTATCACCTTTGTCTATTTTTTGACAAATTTTATGATATGTTTATGTGTTTCATTTTTATGAGGAATGTATTTCATGTTTCTTTTGTCAACTATGTAAGCATATAATGCATTAACTATGTATTCATTGCTTCAACACTTGTCAGTCTATTAGCAAAGCTTGGAAAATTTGTATTTAATGTATAAATGTTTACAAAATTTTGTGCATTGGTATTTTTTGGTTTGCAAATTTTATCATGTGTTGTTATGTTTCTATTATATGTCATTGACTATGCTCATTTGTCTAATTTGTTCCTCTCACAAGCACGACTACTTGCAACTGAAGCCAAATATAAACATTTATCTGAGTGCAAATATTTCTCACTCTTGAACACAAAACTAGAAGTTCATATTCTTCTATCATTCCTTTGCTTTCTTTCCAATAAGAATTGTGAACAATAGAGGGGAGAGCTCGTTCAAGAATCTGATTTACTGAATATAAAATTGAGTATAGTGATATACAATCCATATCAAACGTTTCACTATGAACACTGATTACAATGCACAATCTGAATATATTTCCTCTTGTTTGTTTCGCCATTCATTGCAGTAATATTTGTTTGCTTATAAGCAAATTAACAAAATTTAAGCACCTAATAAATCTTGAAAAATATATGTAATTCATTGCAAAGTAGCAAATGCATAGCCAATGCATTGAATACTATTCCACTACAGATATATTTGTTGCATTATTGACCAAGACAATTTTGATTTAATTCTTGATTATTTGGCAAAAAAAATTATGGTCTTCTCTGTTTCATGTTTATCGATACCATGATCTATGCCATCAACTGTGCTAATTTGTTTACATTGTACTTGTGATAGGAACCACTTGTTACAATTGAGGTGTAAGAAAAAGATATTTTTTTGCTGCAAATAGAAGTTTGGTTCTTCAACAACAAGCTTTAAGGTCAGATTCTTGTATTATCCTCTCACTTTGTTTACAGTGAAATTTAGTTCTTCCAATGTGTCTCACAATTATATATTGGAAGAGTTGTGAACAATAAAGGAGAATGCTTGTTCAAGAATCTGGCTTTCAAAAAAGATAGATGAGCATAATGTATGACATGCCATGAAATTCATAAACATGAAACTATTTTTTGCTCGAGCTACCAAGTTGCTTTTAAGGAATATGATATGTACTAGTGTTAGTCATAGGATCCAATCCCAATATTTGATAGACTGTTGTTGCTACGTAAAACAAAATTCTTTAGCATCATTCACAAAGGACTTCTTTGCTATAAGAAAGTAGAATGCATTGATTTTGGATTTATTGTTTTGATATGCATTAGCATGCAGGAAAAACCTCTCAAATTTGAATTTTATGTCAAAATATTTGCAAAAATACTTCTAGTTATAAACTTGCATAAACCAACGGCCAAGCCATAGAATAGTAATGCAATTTTACAAAATAACAAACATGCAAGAGTGCAACCATGAGCTAAAAATGTATGATATTTTCAATAAATTAACTATGCATTCATCATAAACCTGAACTACATAAACAACAAAAAAATTTACAAAAAAATAGACCAACATGATAAATTTTTGCAAGCATTCCTCGTTAGTCCTTGTAACAGCAACCAAGCATCATAAACACCGAAACAAGCCACTTACCACTAGTGCACTGCCATAGAATAAGAAACATCCAAGAACGAAACCCAAAGCTGAAAACACACAAGCTTTTTAACAAACAAGAATAAGCACAAATAAAACCCAATACTCGTCTCACATTTCATGAATCAATTATGCATTCAATGTTTTTGTACCCACCAGCTCTCCAACACATTTTGCACAATTTTCTTTTCGAGCTTTGCTAATAGGGTGATAGCCACTTAGGCAATAAACACATAATTAACACATTCACTACCTTCATAGCCCACAAGACCTTAGCCAAAGCATAAGTAATTTAATGTGCCCACTTGCCCTGTTAGCCCTTCTAATGAACATGCAAAAGCACAACCAAGAATTAAAAAATGCACAAGCTTTTCAAAAAATGATAATAAGCACAAGCAAATCCCAACACTCACCTAAGATTTAATGAATAAACTACGCATTCACTGCTTCCATACCCACCAGCTCTCCAACACACCTCACACAATTTACATTTAATGGATTAAAAATGCATTCATTACTTCAGAACCCATTATGCCACTGCCAAAGCCCTCACAATTTGCATCCACTGATTAAATATTTTCCAGGATACACAATTTCCTATTTTCATAATTTACTTAAACAAAAATATGTCCTTCCAACACATCTCGCACGATCTGCTTTACAAGCTTTGCTGAAAGACTAATGGTTGTTCAAGCAATAAACATATAGTTAATGCTTTCAATGCACTCACGGCTCACAAAACCTTGTTGAAGGCATTCACTTCCCCCTGTAACGCTTCTAGTTATCAAGTATCAAAAACAAGTAGACAAGCCACTCATCACTTGCACATCGTTCGTATGGCTCCTTCCTTGTTCAAGCAGTGCAGAGAATGACAAACATCGAAGACAACAATGTGCAGCCAAAAACATGCAAGCTTCTCAAACAAACGGTAAACAAACAATAAGCAGAAACCAACACTCGCCTCATATTTCATGAATTAACTATGCACTCTTTGTTTTTGTTCACGCTAGCTCTCTAGCATATATCGCGAATTTTGCATTTAATGCATCAAACATGCATTTACTGCTTGAATATGCAGCAACCCACTGCCGAAACTCACACTATATGAATCGCTTGATTAAATATTTGCCACAATATATAATGCCAAGCTATTTTCCTAATATACTTAAAGCAAAATGAAAAATAGACCTACTCAAACCAATAGAAAAAAGAAATAAACATAATTTTCAAGCACAAAAAATATGTCCTCAAATCCTCACTATAGGAAAAAGACAAAAATATTTTGAAGAATACAACGTCATGGGCCAAGTGACTATTTGAAAAGCAAATGCAACAAACACAATAATAATCTCTTTGTCTTTTTCCTACCCTTGGAATTTAAGGAAATATTTTTGGTATTTGAAATTATGTTTAGCTTCTCTTCCTATTTCTTGGAGTGAGTCTATTGTACATTTTCATTCAAGTAAATTACGAAAATAGTATCACATTATATACACATTAGACAATTTGTTTCACAACCAAACCATGCATATCAAGTACATTGACTTGACCTGAGCGACAACGCCCATACAGATTACATTAAATTCTTAAATATCTGACACATTTTACTATGTTCTTATCTGTCTCATATTTATAAGTAACATGTTCTATGTCATACACTGTCATCATTTGCTTGCATTGTACCTCTAACAAAAACCATTGCTTAAAATTGAACTAACAAACAAAGATCTACATTATTGCACACACACTTGGTACTTCACCAACAAGCTATAAGGTCATATTCCTCTACCATTCTTCTCCTTTGTTTCACCTAAATTTAATTCTTCCAATCTTTCTAAGAATTATGTATTCAAAGAATTGTGAACAATTTGAAGAATCTGATTTTCCAAATACAAAAATGAGCATACTCAATCACATGTCATATGACTTGTTATTACATTTACTTTAATGGGATTTGTAAGTTACCTTTTACTGAATAATCAAAGTTCTTCTACATTCGATCTTAGATACTTTAGAAAGCAATAACAACTCACCTCATTAGAATTCTCCAAAATTTAATTGTTATTTTACAAATGTCCTTTGCCTTCCTAACAATGAAACAATTCTCTCTACATCATTGTTCCTCATAGAATTTGTAGACCATATTCTTATGCATTAATCAAAAGACAAATTTCTCTCTAGTCTATATTCTCACACGTTTACATGGCACACCTTTTCCATTCTTACTATCTATGCACTCAGTCCATGTCTCAAAGCTATGCAGCGCACCAAGCCACAAACAAGCATTTCCGTTTACAACTGTTCACCATTTACACATTACAATGTATTGGAATTGCTCCACAACACTAGCCTCAACATATTGTTTTTGGTGTGACTCCTCAATAATGAAGATGGGATAATATTTGGAAAACAAATAATTAATACTTAAACCAATGAACCATGTGCGCAATGCTAACAATAGTACGACTCTTCCATGTAAATGTGTAACAATATTCAGTTAAATCTGCATATCCCGTGAACAAGATTTGACAAATCAATTGCTATAACTTATCAAGACTTTGTTATTTATTATTAAGTATGTTGTTAGCTTTTACAATTAACTTTATATCAATTACTCTCTCTTTTTTCATTGGTTTCATTGGTTTTTCTTACTAACACAGGACAAATGTCCCCATTTCTCTATGCTCCTGTAGCAACAAACATATTTACTGAATTCACATATGTGCAAATGCTTTTTTTGACAATGGTGACAATGTTGGATGCTTGTGATTGCTTTTCTATTTTTGTTATTCTCTAAAAATGCACTACTGATGAGTAGCTTACCTCCATCTTTATGGTACTTGATAACTAGAATTATTGCCTATTATTCCAAAAGCTAACAGGACATGTGGGCATAATGGATGACATATGCTTTGAGCAAGGTCTTCTCAACTGTCAAGGAATTCAATGCATTGATTAACTGTTTACTACTTGAATGGCCATTAGCCTACTGGAAAATCTCATCCATTTTCTTATTAAATGTCCAATGTTTCAGATATTTATGACACTGGTCTATTTTAAAAAAAAATGTCATTGTTTCTACCCCTCATGTTTATAAAAAATGTATTATATGTCATTCGCTATGATCTCTATTTATGATACTTGATAAGTACAAGTGCTGCTCGGAGTTACATACAAACCTAGATAGTTTGACCAACCTCCTGTGGGCTATGAAGGTATTGAATGCACTAACTTTGCAATTGAATGCTTTTCCAAAAATGTGTATTGCTTTAGCATTTACAACATTGATTGAGCATTGATTGCTTTATGTTTATGAATTGCATTTAACATGTTATCCACTATGCTCATTTGTCTCAAATGTCTCCGTAACAGGAATTGTTGTTTACAATTTCAATGGGAGACAAATGTCTACATTGGCACAAATATACTCAACTATTGAACAAAAAAATTGTAGGTCAGACTCTTCAACCATTGTCCTTTTCTTTTTGCAATGAAACATTTTCATGTGTATGTAAAATATCAACTCTGCTCCACTATACATATGTCCAAAGTACTAAAGATTTCACATTCAGGATGACGACAAGATATTAGAATATAGAAATAATAGACATTAATAAGTATGAATATGCAAGCTGCTCACTAGTCTTTAACATAAACAAATTCATTAAAAATAACATTCTTTCTAGAACAAACATACTCAAATTGAATGTTCAAAATTGTTTCTTTGATTCAATACAAGTACCGCTAACCACTACAAATGATGGAACAAACAAAAATACCAGCACACCAAATGCAACACATGGAAAAAGACACAAGCAAATGATAAACAACTTATTCTATCAACCTATCATATACATCTCTTCATCATCCACATATAAGATTTACATTTTCCTCCATTCTTTCAGAACAAAAGTGAACAAGTCCATATCAATTGAAGACTTAAATGCAAAAAAAGCTGGTGACACATTCTAAGGTGACATTCTTGTTGTCTACAAATCAATGTTGGACAAAGACAATGAAACAGATGAGGTACTGCGTGCATATCTCACAGACCTCAAAGTAGAAATTACCATTACACTAAATATCAGTGGAAACCTTGTGCAATAACATCAACACAAGATAATTCCAGGAATAGGAGTTTCAATATCAGGTTTCCAAATTGCACATAAAATAGTTCATGACAAAGGGGACTGTGGTTGCATATTCATATTGATAGACACTAGCACAGTTGAAAGCATGCCTCAATTTTGTAAAGACTATTACTTCATTCCAGATACAACTATAAGCCAATTACTAGCAATCACATATCAAAATCCAATTGGAACAATAGGTGCTTTGATTGTTGGTGCTAATAGATTTGGCAACCAATATGCTATTGATATCAAAGATGGCAAAGCAGAAACTAACAAAGCATAGGTACAAATCTCTACATACCATATGCCACTAATCCATTTTAACACTTTTCTATACCATTGTGCCTTCTACTAATTTTTTTTGTGACAATAACTAAGTTTCTCTTTTCCATGTAGTTGTGACTGCATTCATCTCATGAGCAACAATATTTGCAAATAACACAACTTTTCAGCAACAAAACTCCAACAATTATTTTCAAAAATATCCTAAAAACCACAGATCAAAAGAACATGTTCCACACATGCCAATCAACATTTATTTGCAAATTGAATAACAAACTAACAATGGAAAGGCTAATTGTGTTGATGCAATCAACATTTACGGTAACTTTTGAAATATCTTAACACTTTCTCAAACAAGCTCTTTCAAACCCACACTTATAACAATCTACATTTACATGTTTCAAGTTTTGAGGACATTGAGAGCGACAAACGCACTTTCAAATCCATTCGAAGCATTCTGCCCGATATGCACTATTATAGATTCAACAATTATGACATGCTACAACAAGATGGGGCTCATTACAACCAATGTGACATAGAAGTCAATTACATATACTTACTCCATCCTCAAATTGTCATCATAACAAATGACAACCAAAAAATCCATTGTTTAGTTGAAGACCATGTCATGCAACAACTCTTGCCCACCTTTCAAAACATAAAATATGAAGACTACGTCAAGGACAAAACAACAACTGTATTTGCACTACAGGAATTCATTGCTAAAGGCCATTTCAAGCTCAATCAAAACAATGTCATTACAAAAGTTATTTTCCTAGCTGAATGAACATCATATGCTACAACAAGGTACAAAACAATACTGATATAAATACTTCTTTTTGTCTTCAATTTACAAAAAAAAATTAAAATTACATAGGAAAATGGATTCTATACTAATTCTATTAATGCCATTTCAGATGTCAAAGAAACACAAGCAGCTGCAAACTTACCTGATATTGCACCAACTTGCACTTCCCTCTTATCTTACGCTTATGTTCCTGGCTATTTGGCCTATATGACTATATTTCATTTTATATGGATTAAAACTTCTACCAGCTCTCATTTTACAGTCAACATGTTTTTCTTTTATATGTTATAGAATACTTAATTGTAGTGCCCCTCCAGTTGTTACTATTATATGTTTAGATTTGTATATGTGTTAGACAATACCTTTACTATGATAGACCTTGATATTTGTTATTGTCTTATGATCACTGGCTTTAGAGCGATGTGGATGTTATTCTGTGTTGAGATGATGCACTTTATGGATGTTATGTTTCATGTTATGCTTTTGATTAGTATAGTTGTTAATATTGATATATGCTTATCTGTTGATTAATGATGTTTTACTTTCGTCAGTCTTGATGTGACTATATAGGTGAAGGGGACAAGATTACATCACTCGCATGCGAGCGCCCTGTGATTCTGTGATCTCTCTTCACGGTGTGACTGTTATGATTATCCATGTATGACATTTGTTTTGGTTACAAGATTGCAAGTACAAGACATCGTCTCCACTTGGTTTCACAGGTTTGAGCATGTCCATATCCCAACGGTATTGTTTATTGGGAGATAGTAACGAAGTTTCCTTGTCAAACCACAACCTTGTCATAGTGTGTCGTCAGTTTGTGTCTAGTATGTTGTTGAGTCATGTCGTCTTTAATGTTTTCATTATTTATTATCAGTGGAAATTATATGTGGGAATTAATATTTAAGAGGTAGAAATGTTAATTTCTGTATTTTAGATTAAATTGTTATTTAATTTAATTTAATTTATTTTATTTAATTGGTAAGGTAATTTAATTTATTGATTAAATTTGTCTTATTGATTAAATTTATTTTATTAAATGGATAAAGTAATTAAGTAAATTTCATTTATGTGGTAAAGCAAGTTAATCTTCATGGTTAAATTTATTTTATTAAGTCAATAAACTAATTAATTAAATTTATTTTGTTGAGTAAATAAATTGATAAATTAAACTTATGTGGTTGACTAAATAAATTAAATAGTTAAAGTTGTTTTGAAAAAGCATAAATTAAAAGATTTAAATCTATTTGAAATTAAATTTTGTTTTTAAATGATTTAAAAGTAAATATCTTGGGAATGCATGAAAATATCTATGGTGTTGAAAGGGAGATATTTTGGAAAAATGTTGACTAAGTGTGGAGAGAAAAAGAAAATATCTTTAATTTATTTTTGGTTGCAAAAATAGAAGAGGGTTTTCTGGTTTTTCATCTATTTTTGGATTTTGAAAGTGGAGATCTTGGAAGGAAGGAAGGAAAATTGGATCTTGCAGAGAAGCTCAACCCCAGTTTTCAATTTCTTCAAACTTCAGAACACAGGTTCTTTCTTGTTTTATTGTTTTGAAATTTTGGATTTCAATTTTGAAAACTTGCTTGTAAACAAATTTAAAAACCTCTGTTGGAATTGTGGAATTTTTTTAGATTTTCTGTAGGGAAAACAAATTTTAACAATGGAAAATTGAAAGGGAAAACAACAGAAAATTTTGTGAATCTTTGTAATTAGATTTGAGATCTTCCATTGTATTTAGAAAGTAAATTTCTGAAATTGCTATGAAATTTTCCCTTTCTCTGTAAATTACTCTTTCAATTTTGCTCAAATTGGACTGCTGGTTGGGAGCATTTTTAAATATATATGTGTGTGTATATATATACATACAGTATATATACAATTTAGTATACTTTTAATTTCTCCCTGTTAAAAAAAAAAATTATGTTAATGAACTTCTGAGAATTCATCAGAAACAGGAAATTTTTATAAAAGAAAATTATTTTTTTTAAAAAAATTAAATTAAAAATTTATGGGGAGCTAGGGGAGCTACCCCCACAGCCGCCCCCATATGGGAGGTGCTGGCTGTGGAGGCAGCGCCCAGCGCTGCCCCCATAGGCAGCGACCCCCATAAGGGTGAAGCTGCGTGGCAGTGCCCACAACAAGGGGCAGGGTTTGACCCTGCGTCCTCTACGTGGGAAGTTTGTTTTAAAATGTTTTTTTTAATTTTAATTTAAAATATAAATTTATATAATATGTAATATATATTGTATATATATATTATTTATTATTTATATATATGTTTTATAATTTATAAATATAGGTATATATATATATTTTATATATGTTATATATTATTTTAATATATAATATATATATATATATATGTATATTTTATTTGCATTTCAAATTGCAAAATTTGGGTTATATTAATGAGTTGGAATTTAAATCGAAAATATAAATATTGATTTAAATAATGTTTATAGGTTTAAATATTTTTATATTTAAATACCATTATTTTAAGGTTATTTTATTATATAAGATGTAAATATTGATTTTATAATGAAATGATTTCAATGGGAAATGAGATTCTTATATTTAGATTTTATTGGGAAACTGAAGTAGACCTTTAGATTTAAATTTATAATTGCTTGTCAAATGTTCAAGTAGTTAGTTAATAAGGGAATGATTTTAAGGGAAATAATTATCCGTTTTAAATGAAATGAAAATTTGTAAGAAAACGATGTTATGATAGTTTAAATATTATTTGGTTGCAAACAAATTTATGATAAGACTAGTTATTTTCATGTAATGTGTAATTGGGGAAATTATAGAGATAAACAATTAGTTATGATTTGTTCTTATCTTATGAATTAAATTGTCTCAAATTAGAAATAATTGAGCAAAGTTTTATTCGGCAATAAACTATTGAATGTTATTAAAGGAAGTGGATTTAGGAAATCCAAAGTAGATTTAATTCCTATTTATTTTCCTTTTCAAATGTAATTTCTTCTGTTATCGCTTTGGGGGAAATTGTTTGGTAGGGGTTAATAAGTCTTCCAGATGGGGTTTTTAATTAATTGGGGTTGTTGTATTATGTTTGTCAACCTGTTTTGAATCCCTTGGGTAGTGCATCGTGCGTTGTCAGTATTTTACCCGGTTTTCACGAACGGGGATGATCTGTACCTCCTTTGGAAGGAGTGGATTATGTGTTTTGTTGCCTCCAATTGTTTGGAGTGAGTTTCTTTATATGTTTCCTCCTAGAGTTGGAGTGACTGTTTATCTAATTTGTATGCACTTTGGCACCCTTGGTGATTGATTTTGTTTGGTATGTTGTCAAGTAGAAGAGTGGCTTCTGTTAGGCGCCAGAGCCCAAAGAGGTAAACTGGGTAACCTTTGGAGGTGGTTTAATCAAGTGATAACTAAAACAATGTACTTAGAAGTTTGGGTAGTATTTCAAACTAATCAAGATAATTTAGCCTTGCTCATAGACACAAGTGCTCGTATAGGCTTGGGATGAGTGGGAAGGCCTGGAATGGAAAGGTCATCTATCTTGTCTTTACGAGAGGTATTTGATTTCGCATGAGTGAGTATGGGGGCCGAGATTCGGTTGAGGCCACCAGGATATCCCATAATGGGGGCCAAAGCCTATGAAGATTCCCAGAGGATATCCCATGTCGAGCTGTGTGATGACACTCTTTCTACGACAACAGTTGGTATGTGATTTTGTGTGTATGGTTTCTTAACATACTTGATCTGTTTTATGTCTAGAAGCAATGTGACCATGTTAGAGTTGTACTTGTGTTGTACTTGTGATTGGTTGTGTCAGTATGAGTCAGTATGTGTTAGCCTGTGTCTAGAGGTAGATGGGATTGTCTAGGAATCCTTGTTACTATCTCCTAGCACGGGGGGTGGGCCTTCGGGTACCACTTGGTTGGGTGGAACATGCACCTTACTTTGTTGGGTTTTCTTCTTGTTCCTGTGGATGAGATTTCCAGTTGGAGAGCTCGTGGGATCCAGTTCATTTCATGCTTTATTCATTTCAGTTGATCTTGTAATTTATTACCCCTCATTTGTTATCGAGGTGGAAAGTTGTAATATGTAACCATGCTTATTGGATTTACCTCATTTGGGGAATGAGAGTTGTAATCTTATTGTTAAATGATTATTATTTGAAATCATGTGGTATCTCTTATTCTTTGATGTAATTTATCATGTATGGAATGTATGTTTTCTTAGTTCTTTAAGTAATTAAATGTTATGGTTTCAATTCATGTTTCTTGTTTGGGTTTTAAAGTAATCTCAGTCTCGTAACCTTAGAGGTTGTTGGCAATGGGTAGTGAACTTGCATGTTAATTGTACTTAAACAAAAAAAAAATTATGCGTTTGAGTAGTTCATTGCAACTTCCTCTAGGGTTGCATGGTGGGGCGTTACATTAATTCTCTCATTTCTCACTTCAAATAGCTTAAAATCCAGTATTATGGTTTCCAACTATGCTATATTTACTATTGCAATTATAGCAATTCAATTTTAGATAATTGATTAGCCAATCAATTTCAAAAGTGTACAATATTTGTCTACCTTCCTATACTTGTAAATTCAAGCACATATTTCTCATAACCTCCAACACTCACTTTATAACAAAACATAGAACAAAAAATAATGGTTCATTTTATATTTACATTCTTCAACATTGTATATTTTGTATTTTTGATACTTGATATCTACAACTATTGCTTGTTGTTACAAAAAAAACTAAATGATTCACTGCTTTCCTGCAAACCACCACTCTCTGAAAGGTTGTGCAATTTTCATTTAGCGATTTGACATTTGTCAAAATATATAATGTTCTATTTGGCTAATTTACTCCAACAAAAAAAAAAAATAGCTAGCATTCAATACAATAGCTTTAGATTGATTGCCAACCATGCCATATACAATGCACATCATACAATTGCAATAGTCACATCCTCTGCTTGCCACAGTAACTTGCCTGAGCTGACACAAATTGTATTCAATTATCAATTTTGTCATTTTTATTTGTAATTCTTGCTTCACCAATTAACTTTGATTGTCTTGCAAAATGTGACTATTCATTTCAGTTTCAACAAATTACAAAAATATGAAAACAATATGTACTTGGAATTTATGGACATATTTTTCAAGTGTTATTTTACTTAACATAATTGAAAAGCTCCTCCAAAAATAACTACTATCAAATCATTAAAATAACACATTAAGGAAGGAAAACAACATCGAAAGGTGCGTTCAAGAAGCATAATGTCTTTAGGCTACTCATATGAAGCAATCCCAATACCTCATACTATGTCAATGGTAAGCAAGTGTAAACGAAAATGCTTCTCTATGCTTTGCTTTGCTATGCTAGGTTCAATTAATATTTAAAACCTTTGGTTTACCTACAAAGCTATTATTCGTATGAACTTTACTTCTTATGGAATATCTTCCAATCACATATGCTTCTTTCTAAATTCATGGATAATATAATTATTTAAAATTAGTTTATTAAACTAAATGAATTTATTTCGTAGATATAAAAAAATTAGATGTGGTTAATATATTCAAAAGTATTACTATTAATTGAAAAAAATAGTATCGTATTAAAAAACATTAAATACTTTGCACACTTAACTTATTACTATTATTTATATTTTATATGTACTCTATATAAAACAAAATAAAATGTTTTTATATTTTTATTATCTTCATTTCTCCTAATGCTTCTCAATTTTGAGTCTATTACTAATATATTTATTTTACATATCTTAAATATAGAATAATTTAAAATACTTTAATATTTTTAATATGTCCATTTTCCAGAATGCTTTTAAACTTTAAACTTATTACTAATATTTTGATCTTTTATGTCTTACACTTCCACACAAAACACTATTATGTTAACAAATAAATATGTTTACTAAATAATTTTATACAAAAAATTGTTTATGTTCTCTAACAAGTACACAAAAAATAAGAACTTCAACATTTATGCATTCAATACAAAACTCTAACAATTCCAATTACAAATCTTCAAACATATTAACCCTTCCCCTGCCAACCTAAAAACTATTTCCATTAATTAATATTGATCAAATTTTAAGTTACAAAAAATAAACTATTTGCAAAGGAAATTGAGTCTTAAGCATTTTGAAATAATTTTTCTTATTAATATTAGTCAAATCACAAAAAAGTTTGTAATTACTACTAAATTATTTATTTCATTGCCAATTTGTTTCACATAAGTAATTCAATGTGTAATTATAAAAACTATTTAATATCATTTATTCATGCAAACTAAAATTTATTTGTACTTATGTACAAAAATAATCAACTTATAACTTGTTTTCCTAAATAATTACTAATAATTTAATTTTTATTCACAAGAAAATTGGTATTATTTAAAACTCTTTGCAAAGTAACAAAAACTTATTTTCTAAATTATTTACTACTAGTTAATATACTTTCAAACAATTGGTTTATTTTATTCAATATAAGTAATTAATTTTCCACCACCACTAAATTAATTTTCTACTTTCAAAATGCATCTAATATTTGACCATGGTCTATAATTTTTTTTGCGAAACACAATGTTCATTTCCTAATTATATAGATTACTATTACAAATGATTTAATTTCTATTCAAAAGAAAATTGATATTAATTAACATGCTTTTCCAAAGTAATCAGCACTTACTTTTTAAATTATTAAACAATAAGTTCATTTTATTTAATTTAAAAAATTAGTTTCCTACCACTACTTCAATAATTTACTAATTTGAAAATGCATTTAATGTCTAGTCATGCACTAAATTATTTTAGCAAACACAATGTTCAATTACTACAAATAGTAATTAGTAATGGCTTACTAAAGTAATCTACTATTAGTACAAAAGTAATTACATCCATTGCCAAGCGATTGCTTCTATTTGAGCTTACATAAGTAACTAGTTCTTTTACAAGTAATAATTTGAATTAAGCTTACTAAGAAATTAAATTCATAACAATTACATATAGTATTAATTATTTAAAAATTACTAAGAAATTAAATTCATAACAATTACATATAGTATTAATTATTTAAAAATGTTTACTACCATATTTGCTTAATTTTATTAAACAGTTAATCCAAACTCTACCCTTTATATTTGGCTTCTGAAATCAAATATTCTTGCATTCCACTTCAATCTTCTTTTCTCCACTCAATACAAAACTCCAAAAAACTCTTTACTAAGCGGCAGGTCACTTGTTTTGATTTAACATTTCATAGAACAATTATAAAATTATGTCTTTCTAATTGAACTTGAGATATCATTGAAAAGCTTACAAAATAATATAAAATATATTTCATCATCCACTTCATTTAAAATGCACATATTTAAAAAAACTATTTAAAAAAAATACTTCATTGCAATCTATTTGAGGAAAGATCTCATGACCCTTTAAGAGTTATTTTTATTTTAAATAATTATGGAAGTAAGATTTTAGATATTTTTATAGTTTTTTTGGTATTTTATTTTTTAATTTATTTTATTTACAACAAATATTTAGAAATGTTATTATATATGTGTATTTGTGTTTTGCATGTATTCAAATTATCTTACAATAGATAGCTTTTTTATTTTTTAATCTTTTTCTTTTAATTTAAATCTACAATGGTTAGAGTTTTGCATTTTTTCATATTTTTTCAAAGCTAAATTTTGCATTTAAAAGATAAGTGGTAAGGTTTGAAGTAATTAAATTTGTTTTATTTATTTTTAATGGCATTTTTATACTTTGTACTATAATGATGTCGAGATGTGGAAATGGAAGTGAAATTTTGACAATAAGGATGTTGTTTGGAAGCATGATGTGCCATGATCAACTATAGAATTAGTCACTTACAACTATTATGGGCTGAAAATGAGTGGAGACATCAATCATCCTAAATACCACCTTGCACAAATGGTTGGGTATGAAAATTGTATTTGATTGTGAGTTGAAGGTTGTATGAGAGGTGAATATGATCTACACTTTGAGACAAAGAAACAATTGTAGAAGATAGGATATTTGCATCCATTGCAATGATGATGAATCCCAACATGAAATAATAATTAGAGGCAAACATATATTCAAACACCCAAGGTTTGCAGCTTTCACTTAAGATATGGAACAATCATGAAAAGTAATTTTTTGGTACTACAACAACCTTCTATTCAATATGGTGAGAATCCCATTTTGGGAGAATTTGGTCACACCCTTCGTTGTTGCAAGGAAAGGGTTAAATGTGCTTAGTCCACATGAATTAAGTGGGTCATTGCTCTTAAAAGCAATGAAAAATACAAAGATGATTGTGGAAGAGAAAAAAAAAACATTGACACAATAATTGATGCACAATATTATCAAATGGGTAGACAATGATAAGGAATCACATGCTCATCAACTTTCTAACGGCTTTAAATGGTTAGATGGTATTCTTGAGGTTCATCAACATCTCTCCAACAATGTAAAGAATGTGGAGAATTTGAATTGAATGTTGGAGGAAGTTTCCTTAGAAGTTGGAATAGAAAATGTAAATCCAAGTTACATGATAGATAATGCAACAATATATGTGGCAACAATGAGACTACTTGAGGAGGGTTGCATAACTATTTTTTGGAGCCCTTGTACTAACCATTTCCTTGATCTTTTGTTAGCGAGCGTAAGCAATGTGATTGGATGGAAGGTGTCAAAAATATCACCAATTTCATTTATAATCACCCTTGGGCGTTTAGCTTGATGGAATGCCACATCAAAGGGGAAGAGTTTATGTGAGTGGGTACCAAAAAATTGTGATTGACTTTATCACCTTGCACACCTTTGATGCATATGTTTGTGAGCCAATATTGGATGAATTCTTCTTATTCAAAGAAAATAGATGCAAGATCACAAAAAATATTTTTTAATGACATCTTTATGAAGATTGCTAATGAAATCTTCAAGATAACTTTAAGTTTTTAATTAAAATTTAAATCATATCCTTTATATTCACTTTTTCTAATGTTTGATTAATAGATAATGTTATTTTATTTTGTATTTTTACTTGCAACTTTAATGTGTTTGTGTGGAGGGGATTCACTACTCCCAAGTCCCAAGACAAATAGGGTATAAAGGGAGTGAATTTCCCTCGGTCACCTCAAGACTAACCGAAAGGAAATAGGTCGAAAAGGAAGGGCAAGTTAAGCTCTGTTTTTATGTTTTTTGAGGGATAATTTTTGGAAACAAGTGAATAGACCACAAAGGCCTTAAATTGCAAACTAACTAGCTCTCGGCTAGAGGAAGCTAGCACGCTATCATCTCAAAGACACACTAACGTCTCGTGCAGATAGAGAGAAGATTTCATAGATTAAAAATCATAAGGCGTGTTAACAACCCAAGACTCTTAAACTAACAGTTTAACATGAAGCGACAAAATGCATGAAATGAAAGGAAACAACAAGAAGAATACTATAACTTTAAAGAGAAACTATCTCATAATGAAATGACAAGAGAGAAGAAGGCCAACTCATAGAAGGTCCAGCCTTCCACAAGCTCCTCACAAATAGATTGTACCTACACACACGACAACGGAAAAGTGTTGTGGCTGTGTTTTGGAGTTTTCCTTAGTCAAACACCCGTTTTGGTGTTTCCAACTCCATGGACAACCGATAGACCACAATATAGAGAAAATGATAAAGAAATGGAAATAGACACAACTTATAGAATGCAAAAAAAGGTCTAGATTCTATTCAATAAATAAGACAATGCAAGTAAACAAATGTGTTACCCTCCTATCTATGTGCTTGGAGAAGTTGAGAGAGGAAGGAAGAGAGAAAGACAATCATGCCAATAGTATGAAGTTTGGAAACCTGCAATAGACAATGATGCAAAAGTAGCAACAATAGTGTAGAGTGTAGAATGGGAAGAACAAGAGTGAAGGTTGAGTGAATAGAACTGAGAGAGAGTGAATGAATTGAGAGAGAGTAAGAAAATGAAGTTCAAAAGGTGTTTTAGGAGGTAAGAGGATGTTTTTGGGCAGTTAAAGTTCATAGGGGGCATTACAATTCATAGGGTGGCAGAGAATGTAACGCCTCCAACGTCCACTAACCTGTGAATCATGTCAGGACACCAGCGCAACACTTAGATATATGTGTGACGTGCGGGAGTCCCCAACAAAAATCTCCTCATCGATGGAAAACGAAAAAGACACATTTTTCCCCCACTTTAGTGAGCATGCTTCTAAGCATGTGTGAGCTAAAGTAGAAAGAGATTGAAGAGAATGTATCAAAAACATAGAGGAAGCAGTTCTTCAATCTAGTATACCTAACATAAAACAAGCTTCACCAGGATGCAAAGAGGACACAAGTCTTCAATCCTGCAAAGCTTGTTGTGATCTCACCAAAATCATGTCAGTTATGGACAAACATGTTAAGAAAAAAATAAAAAAGTGTTAGACACCATAAAATATTTAAACACAATAAGACACTCTGATAGAAAAAGGCACTATTGATAAGCATGGCTAGCTTGGCTAGAGACCATACGATAAGCATGTATGCTTGTGGCTGTTGCAAACTGCATTGCAAGACAATCACAGAAAAGACATGTCTATTCAAGTTACCCCTTGTAAGGAAGCTAAGGTAGCAGAACAACTTCCTACACTAATATTGAGAGGAGAATAATACAAAAAATTTATAGATCTTTAATAGTTACAAAAATTTAAACAAAAATAAACATAAATATCATGCATACCACGACACAATGATTTATGTGGGGAAAACCCTTTCGGGAGAAAAACCCCACACTCCAAAAGTCGCCTAATATATTATTTAGTAAATCACAAAGATTACAATATACTTGCAGAGCAATTTTCTCACAAGAGTCTCACCACTCAAAGATCAAGAGACAACATGACTGTTATTAGACTCTCAGAACACATCACCATCTCTCTACTGCATCCGTAATACAATGCCCTCATAAAATATAGTTACATTCTAGGGCAAGACAAGACAACAAAATATCCACCATTAGATCTAAATTTACATTGTATCATTTATCTAATGTATGTCGGTCATTTTAGTAGTTTCCTGAAAAAGTTACAAAAAATTGTTTACTTACATGCAGCCCACTCCTCCCCCTTCATGCCATTGTATATTACACCTATCGATGTAACTAGGATATATATATCCTATCAATAATAACATTTATATAATTGCAAGGTTGAGACACATTTTCCCAACAAATCTCCCACTTGTCGAACACCTTGCAAGAGCAACGGAGGGAGTAAACATTGTTTATTAATTACTAGGGGCCTAAAGGTCCATAATCTCTAAACACCATATGAACTTCTCTATGTTCACAGGCTTAGTTAAAGAATCAACAACATTCATCAAAGTCTCCACCCTAACCAACTTCACCCTACCATCTTCGACCATATCTCGAACAAAATAATACAGTACATCAATGTGCTTGGTCCTAGCATGAAATGTTGGGTTCTTGACTAGACATATCGCAGTTTGACTGTCATAATAAATTGTCACCGCACCTTGTTTTATTCCAATACTTGAACACAGTCTCTTAAGTCAAATGACTTCTTTACAAGCATGGGTAGTTGCCATATACTCTACTTCATTAGTGGACAAAGCAACCAAATCCCGTTGCTTACTCATCCAACTGATTGCACCACAGAATAATGTAAACATATAAGCATTGGTGGATTTTTTGTTATCAATATCATTTGCCCAGTTTGAATCCACATAACCATGAATATCAAGGGAAATTTTTCCTTTAGTCACATTACTATGATAACATAAGGAATAATCTGAAATACCACGTAAATATCTGAAGACCCTTTTAACTGCATCCCAATGTACCAGTATTAGACATATATTTGGAAAGAACTCCCACTGCTTGGGAAATGTCTGGTCTAGTACAAACCATAGCATACATCAAATTTCCAACTGCACTCTAGTAAGGCACTCTGCTCATGTCTTCCATCTCTGATGGAGATGTTGGACAATCTGAAATAGATAACTTTGTTGGCCTACAATCCTGCATGTTAAATCTCTGTAAAATTGAATTGGCATACTTAATTTGGCCAAGCCATAGCTTTTTGTTCACTCCATCTCTTTTAATTTCCATCCCAAGAATTTTTCTAACTGCACCAATGTCTTTCATTTCAAATTTAGCAGCAAGTTGATATTTCAGTTCTGAAATCATACCTTTCCCTTTGCCAATAAATAACATATCATCAACATATAATGCAATAAACAGGAAATGATCACCATTAGTTTTATAATAAATACAATGATCTGATTTAGAATGCTCTAATCCCAAACTCAACACATATGTATCAAATTTCTGGTACCACATCCTAGGACTCTGTTTTAAGTCATACAAATATTTCTTCAATTTGCAAACCAATTTACTTTTACCTTTCACCACAAAATGCTCTAACTGTGTCATATAAATATCCTCCTCTAAATCACCATGAAGGAAAGTAGTTTTCACATCCATTTGCTCAACCTATAAATCATAAGCAACAACAATAGAAAGCAAATATCTAATGGATGTCATTTTTGCAACAAGAGAGAATATCTCACCATAATCAACACCCTCAACTTGAGAGTAACCTTTCGCAATCAACCTTGCTTTGTACTTATCAATACCTCCATCTGAACCAATCTTTTTCTTGAAGACCCATTTGCAACCAATAGGTTTTCGTCCTTTAGGAAATGGTACAAGATCCCATGTATCATTCTTTTTCAAATATGTCATTTCTTCATCCATAACAATCCTTCAGGATTCTGCATCATTCATACCTAATGCCTCTTCTACAGATCTAAGTTCATCCATGTTAGTATTCAAAGCAAAAATACATCTTCAATCATCAGATGTATACCTCTCAGGTGGTTGTCTATTCCTTGTAGACCTACGAACAAGTTGAGTTAGAGGTTCTTCCTCCTCTTCTAAAGAATCAGAGCTAGATGAGCTCTCCTCAACTTCTTGTCTATCTTTGGACCTTGATTCAACTTTCTCAAGTGTAGAAGGAAATTGAATCACATCTTCATGTTTACTTTGTTCTCGCTGCAATGTAATGGAAGAAGGCTTAGTTTCTCTAAAATAACACTTCTACTATATATACCTTTTGTGCAATAGGTTCCCAAAGCTTGTATCCTTTCACACCATAACTGTATCCGATGAAGATACATTTCACAACCTTGTTCTCCAACTTTGTTCACTTCTTCTTTGGCACATGTGCATATGCCTCATAACCAAAAACTCTAAGATGTATTAATGAAGGCTTGCAACTCGACCATGCCTCTATAGGCATCTTATCAACAAGAGATGATGTAGGAGACCTATTAATCAAGTAACAAGCACTGGCAACAACTTCATCCCAAAACCTTTGTTCTAGGCTAGCACCACTCAACATACTCCTAGCCTTCTCCATCAGTGTCTTGTTTATTCTTTTTGCAACTCCATTCTTTGTGGAGAATACAGTCATCTTGTCTATGAATACCACAATCTTTACAGAATCTATCAAAATTATTAGAGAAAAATTCACTGCCATTATCAGTCCTCAAACACTTTATTTTCTTTCCAGTCTGCAACTCAACCATTGCTTTAAACTCTTTAAATCGACGAAAAACTTCAGATTTAATCTTTAGAAAATATACCATGTCCTTCTACTATAATCATCAATAAATGAAATATTTAATATGTGGATTTACCAATCGAAGGAACATCTACAGGATCAAACACATCATAATGAATAAGATCCAACACACCACAAGATTTATGAAAACTCGAGTAAAACTTAACACAATTTTGATTTCCATAAATGCAATGCTCATAGAAATCGAATTCAAGATTACAATCAGACAAACCTTCAACAAGGTTTTTATTTTTCAAGGTCCTTAGACCTTTTTCTCCAATGTTGCCAAGTCTCTGGTGCCATAACATAGTTTTCTCTTTAGGTAACTTTGATTCAAAAGAAAGAGCACCCTTGGGTACCCAAAATCCATGACCATCTGCTGAAGGTGAAACCCTCACTTTTTCCACAAACTTGATTTTCACAGAAGTACTATTGCACTCAACAATGCATGCATCAAGCTTATACAATGTGCCACAACTGACACCTCTAGCAATCACCATAGCGCCTCTGACCATCTTGCATCTTGTATCAAAAAATACTACCTGCACACTTGCATCTATTAGTTTTCTCACAGATAACAAATTTCGTGTTAAACCAGGAATATGCAACACACCATTAATATTCCTTCTTATTCTACCATCAAGAAACTTGATTTTAACTTTACCACAGTAAAAAATCTCTAAATTAGAATCATCACCCAAGTACACCTTACCTCCATCAAATTCTTCATATTCAGAAAACCAATCTCTATTAAAGGTCATATGGAAAGATACACTTGAGTCAATTAACCATGCATCATTACCTACACGAGTTGTCAAAGTTACAATCAATGCGTCGCCATCTTCCTTCTCAGACTCAAAATTAGAATCAAATTTTATTTTTTTCTTCTTTTTCTTCTTCTTTGCATTCCTTACGAACAATGTCCAGGATTACCGTAGTTCCAACAAATAACTTTGGACTTTCTAGGAGATTTAGATCTCCCACTAGACTTGGATTTGTCACGCTTCTCATTCTTCTTTCCTTTTTCCTTAGGTCTTCCATGAAAATTTAGGGCCTCCTTGGCAGTGATGGATACCTTCCTCCTCATTTCTTTAGAAAGCAAAGAACCCACCACATCTTTAGTCTTCAAAATAACAAAATTACTCCCAATAGCCATAACAAGAGAATCCCACAGATCAGGCAAAGAACAAAGCAAGATCTGACATTTCTCCTCCTCATCCATTTTGACACCAATGGATGCCAATTGAGCCACCAATGTATTGAATGCTTCCAGGTGGTTTGTGATTTGTCCACCCTCTTCCATTCTCAGGGAATACAATTTTTTCCTCAAGAAAATATTGTTCACTAAATATTTGGCCTGATACATCTCACCAAGCTTCTTCCATAGTTTCTGTGTAGAGGTCTCCCCATGGACATTAATTAAAACAGAGTCCACCAAACACAATCTAATTAGACCCTTGGTTTTATAGTCCATAACATCATATTCAGTAGCTTGAGTAGGATCTGCAGGTCTTGAAACATTCTCATCAACAACATCCCACAAATATCAATCTATCAATAGTTCCTCCATCTTCAGCTCCCACATTTCAAAATTATTTCCAGAAACTTCATCCACCTCTATTCTTCCTGATGAACTTTCCATCTGAAAATTCCTACAACAAGATCACAAAGTATCTTTTACACAGGCTCCCACTCAAACCTAGACTAGTCCAAAAAACCCAACAACCTACAAATGAAACCAAAGGTGATCAAGCTCAGATACCACTTGTAAGGAAGCTAAGGTAGTGAAACAACTTCCTACACTAATCTTAAGAGAAGAATAATGCAAAAAATTTACAGATCTTTAACAATTACAAAAACTTAAACAAAAATATCTTGCATACCACGACATAGTGATTTACGTGGGGAAAACTCTTTCAAGAGAAAAACCCCACACTCCAAAAGCCGCCCAATATATTATTCAGTAAATCACAAAGATTACAATATACTTACAGAGCAAGCTTATCACAGGAGTATCACCACTCAAAGATCAAGAGACAACACGACTTCCATCAAACTCTTAGAATATATCACCGTCTCTTTACCGCAGTCGTAATACAACACCCTTATAAAATAGAGTTACATTCTAGGGCAAGGCATGCCAAAAAAATATCCACCATTAGATCTAAAACCTAATAATTAACGATCTAGATTTACATTGTATCATTTATCCAATGTATGTTGGCCATTTTAGTAGTTTCCTGAAAAAGTTAACAAAATTTTGTTTACATGCATCCCACTCCTCCCCCTTGATGCCATTGTATATTACACCTATCGGTGTAATTAGTCCAAAAAAACCCAACAACCCACAACTGAAACCAAAGATGATCAAGCTCAGATACCACTTGTAAGGAAGCTAAGGTAGCGAAACAACTTCCTACACTAATCTTGAGAGGAGAATAATGCAAAATTTTTATAGATCTTTAACAATTACCGAAACTTAAACAAAAATAAACATAAATATCATGCATACCATGACACAGTGATTTGCGTGGGGAAAACCCTTTCAAGAGAAAAACCCCACACTCCAAAAGCCGCCCAATATATTATTTAGTAAACCACAAAGATTACAATATACTTGCAGAGCAAGCTTCTCACAGGAGTATCACCACTCAAAGATCAAGAGACAACACGATTTCCATCAAACTCTCAGAATACATCATTGTCTCTACTACAGTCGTAATACAATGCCCTCATAAAATAGAGTTACATTCTAGGGCAAGTCATACATTCTAGGGCAAATACCAATATCCACCATTATATTTAAAACCTAGTAATTAATTATCTAGATTTACATTGTATCATTTATCCAATGTATGTTGGCCATTTCAGTAGTTTCCTGAAAAAGTTAACAAAAAATTGTTTACACACATCCCACTCCCCCTTGATGCCATTGTATATTACACCTGTCGGTGTAACTAGGATATATATATCCTACAAACAATAACCTTTATATAATTGCAAGGTTGAGACACATTTTCCCAACACCCCCAAGCTAGATGCCAAGATATAAGACATCCAGACACCAAGACACAAGATGTCAAATCTAAAAAATAAGACACAAATTATAGACACCAAAGAATTCTTTTGAAAAAGACTTTCAGAAAGGGGTTCTTTCATCGGGGAACCCTTTTCATAAGACATCAAGACACCAAGGGACCCTTTTGAAAGAATGCTCCTTTTGAAAGGCTACAAGTGAATTTGTCATCGAGGAATCCTTTTGAAAGATCTTTCATCAAGGAATCCTTTGGAAAAAATGCTCCTTTTTGAAATGAAGTTTTCAAATTCTTTCACCAAGGGGGAAAGAATGCTCCTTGAAAGAAAAATTTTAGATTCTTTCACCAAGGGATCATTTTGAAAGAAAATTTCACCAAGGAATCCTTTTGAAAGAATACTCCTTGTTGAAAATTAAGTAGAGATGAGAGCCCCCCCTTAGAAGGATGTGTGCTAAGCAGAGGAGCACATGCCATTCTAAAGAGAGAATAGAAAGATAAGAGATGTTGTGGCATGAGATACATGGTGAGATGTATTCGTGGTATGTTGTCACACATGCGAGGGACAACACATTAAAAACCACATCACAAAACAGACAGGCAGAGATGAAAAATCAAGAGACAAGGGGATTTGATAATTTGGGGTCAGAACCATCCATAGGTATAGATAGATAGATATAATATAATATACGTATGACCTATCATCAATCCCCAAATGTATTAGAAGATGAAGAAGAGCACATCAAGACAAATGAAACATAAAAATCGAGTTAACATGGAAGAAGGCCTAAATGCCCCAACGCTTTGCATCGTCCTCTACATGGAAAAGAAAAGTTTACGACACAGAAAAATGATGAGACAAATAGAAGAAGTCTACAAAAAAATTCTCGCGCCTTTATCCATGCACCTACAAGGGTAGCAAGGGTCCTCTATGAAAGAGCACAAACATTAAAAGAAAAGCACTGGGGAACACAAACAAACAAAACTAATCTATAGATGTAGGGGGAGGCACTACCCTATTCCTCATCGACTAACAAATCGTCCTGCTCCCAATCTAGATCATTATAGAGGGAAGGAGGATGAGCCTACAAGGGAGGGATAGCAAGTACCTTATGACTCTCCTTTAACAAGGGCCAAGGAAGAAGGCTCCTCAATTTCATTTCCAAGCTCCTGTGAGGCGAAGGTCATCGATTTTGTAAAAATCAAAGATAGAGTTAGGATATCTTCCACCTAGTTGAACATGCACTTCTCAGGAGTGTCATGTGTCAACCTAGCGGGAGAAAGATGAGGCACCCGAGAGTCATTGCCAACCTCAGGAAGAGGGGCAGTGACCAACTCCAAGGAAGCAAGGGATTCCTCAAGTCCATATCCATATGTCCAGCAATGCAATGGATTCCGTATGAGAAACATAGTATCAAATTGATGCTATGTCTTTCTAGCAAATTGAAAAGACAATGGAGTTCGATTATATATGATTATATTCGATAATAATCTTTGATAAAAAAAAAATGAATATGTGCCCACATTCCGCCATGATTTATGATCTATTGTTTAGTGTCACAGAGATCTTGGGGAATAAGACTCTGGGTCGCAATCGAAAGAATTTTCATTCTTATAATTCTAAATCTTTTTTTTTTATTTTTTCTTTTCATTCATATTTCCTCTTTACTCATTTTTGAATAAATTCTCTTATGTAAGTCATTGGTTCCAAGATTGCTTAGAGCTCTCACTTGGTCTTCAAGCTCTTTAGCTAAATAAGACCTTTATCTAGTTTTGTAACTAGCCATTCATCAAGGGCATCTTGATTTGGATGAAGACTTTGATCGCCCAAGTTTACCATTTTGGCAAAGAAAGACATACTGGGTGGAGTTGTGAAAGAAATTCTTTGATGCCCATCACTGAGACAAACATCGAAGAAATATTCAGCGACTTGATTCTTCACAGGGCCGCGAAGAATGAAATTTCCCACGCCAACATATCGTTGGGGGAGGTTGAATCGATTAGAATCAAAAAATAGTAATGGCCATGGTTTTATTATGATGTTGGGTAAAACTGATTCTGTTTCAGTATCTTTATCCAGGTCTTTTAAGGACAAAACTCTGATGAATTTCTTAGAAAGAGAAGCAATAGAAACCGGTTCATTAATAAAAGCTTTTTTCCTTTTCTTAGCTTCCATTCTAAGCCAAAACAAAACTAGACTCTAGAGAAGACAAACCTTTCTTACGACCATCACTCGAGGTGAGGTCATCCTCCAAGTTACGCTTCAACAGAAAATGTTGAATCCCTAAAGAGGAAGTAGAAACAAAGGAGGAACAAGAGGGGGTCGTAGAAGACACCACCTTTTTATGAGGCATGTCAATGGGTTGCAAAAAAGGAGGAATATCTAGTTCAGAGAAGTACGAAGGGGAGGCTTCTCTGATGGAGCGACGAACATCTGCACCCTTTTGGGGTGAGGTTCTTTGGGGTTCGCTGATGAAGCCAAATGAAGCACGAAGGAAATGAGAACTGAAGCGAAAGACAAAAAAGGAGTAGAAGCAATCATAGAAGAAACAAGAGTAGACACATAAACAACAAACTCCTCAACACTCTACTACAAAGTTGCATGCTCCTTGGCCAGAGCCTTTCATTGGCGCTTATGCTCATGTGCAAGTTGATTACATCGACTATGGGCACTTGAAGGTGTGACTTGAGAAGAGGTCAGGGGCTCCTGCTCCACAATAGGGGGGACCTCCACAACCATTGTCAGTGGAAGGGGAGACTCCTTAGGAGGAGGAGCAACAAAAACAAAAAGAGGCGTCTTGGTACCAGGCCTCTTCCCATGCCCCACCCTAGAGGGAGGCGAAAGGACAAGAAGAGACCACGAAGACTGAGATGTAGGAGGAACCCCACAAAAAACTTCCCCCTCCCATACAAGGTGGGATAGGGAATCGTGGGAAGCATAGGAAGCTTGAAAACCTGAGGCTTCAACTTCTGCAACATAGGTGCCTTTCCCTTTCTTGCGGCAAGCACAAGAGCAGGAATGGAGGATGCCGCCAAGGGCTGAGAAGAAGAAGCAGGGGGAACAAAAGACGAAATAGAGGAACTAGAAGAAGAAGGCTTGAGGGAAAGAACAAGCGTGTTCTTCCCCTTTGGATGGGGCAGAGGATGAAGCCTATTGATGTGCATGCAAACAAGCCTTTAAAGACACAATATAAGGTGATGGAGGAAAACCACCCTTTGGCATCAAGCCCCCAATATTATACCTACAATAATCCTGATACAAAAGATCTCCCTTGGGAGGGAGGGGTCTAACTAGGGCGGGCCAAAAATGGCCAAGAGAAAATCCCCCACATGCTACCAATGGCCTGTATTTAGTGTCTTGGACAACGTGCACGACACCCTCATGGGGATACTTCAGACATTTGTGGATAACTGAAGCAACTACATTCATAGAGGCTAGCCATAGAATGCCCAACCTTGCTCTGAATAAGTCTAATTTCGAGATCACAATAAATGCAACATCCGCAGACTTAGGACCAACTAAAATTGACAAAGAAATAGACCCCATAGGGGCGATAAACAACCCATCATGAGTTTGAAGAGTGGCCTGTGACTCATCATACTTCTCCTTGTGCAAATTGTTAATGAACAAGGCCTCTTCCATGATCACATTCACTCAACTTGACAGATCAACCATAACACCAATCATGATGTTATCATTAATCTGAGTGGGAACATACAATAG
Source organism: Sequoia sempervirens (assembly GCA_007258455.2). Lineage (NCBI taxonomy): Eukaryota > Viridiplantae > Streptophyta > Pinopsida > Cupressales > Cupressaceae > Sequoia > Sequoia sempervirens. Next base: position 116,858 of record VDFB02122760.1, read on the forward strand.
AGGGCTCCTTGTTTAAGGGTAGATCGTGCGAGGTAAAGGATATATCAGGAACAACTCTCACATGTTTTGTAGGAGGCATACGAGTGAAAAAGACCATGTTGACATACTCAAATGAGATAGGATCAGAAGATGCAAAAGACTACATAACTAAGTTAGCAGAATGGGAAGGGAACAAATTTGTGTAAATCTGTAGTGGGTTGTTAGGCTTAACTATATATTTGTTATAGTTTTGTTTCCTTCCATAGAGACAAATAATCCTATCATCAATGTGATCTTGAATCTCATGATGCAAGAAAACGCACCACTTGGTATCATGTTTGTGTACTCGATGAAACTAACAAAATTGTTGCACATCATACCATTGTGGATATGGCTTGAAAAGAGGTTAGATTTTTGTTAATGTTAAAATTTTATCCTTTAATAGATTTTGTAGGATGTTGGTATATGATTCAGATAACTTTGTGAGAGTTCTATCATGTCCTATATTTTTGTCTTTGGGAACAAAGACCATGCTTGTGATGGCCTTGTTCTTTCTTGAGTCACCAGAAATCAACACTACTGATAAGTTATCTGGATGGGAGCACAAGGAAAATCCCCAAATAGAGCAACCGTCTATTGATACTCACACAATGTTGCACATAGATGCATGAAGGGAGGGTACTTCAGTAGGATACACTTTTCTTGCAACGATCGCTGCAGGTTCCCAATGAAAACCTTTTGGACGTTGGAATTAGGCAAGGGGTAGGAAATCTGAGAGAACATAGCTTGATAACAAGCAATGAAATGAGTACCCTATTTATGCTCTCCTTGCTTACATTGGACAAGATTAATGAATACCATCTTCAACCCAATATTAGCTTAGAATTGTCTAAGGAACTGATACACTAGCTGATCAAACGAGAAAACAAAGTTATCTGGAAAAGAACAATACCAATCTAGGATAACATCTTTAAGAGAACATAGAAAAAACTTCACCATCAGAGTATCGTGATGGAAGAAGCTAGTGCACATGGCATTGAAAGCTGACACATATGTCTGAGGTTCTCCACGACCACTATACTTTTCAAACTTAGGAATCTCCATCCCCTAAGGGATAGGAGTGTTTAAGATGGTGATAGACAAGGGACTATGGCGAGAGAAAGGCTAGAACATAGGTTGAGATGAAGAAGAGCTAGCTAGGTTCACTAGTTGGTTCTACATTGATCCCATGTTTTGCAACAAAACATTTAAGATAGGATCAACAGATGAAACAGGACCAGAGGAACCACCACCAGATTCACTAGCCCCCATACTAGCAAAGCATCCAACACCAAGACCAATAGGGACACCAGTATTACCATCAAAAGTAGAAACATTAGGTGTAGAAAAACTGAGGCCCAAAGGTAACTTGTTTACTTTGATAGTGTGGGTTTGCTCAGGAACAAAGGCATTCTTGACATAAGGACCTGTCTCAACCATACACACTGACACTTTGGGCATCGAGACTTTAAGATAGGATCAATAGATGAAACAAGACCATAGGAACCACCACCAAAACCACCAGCCCCCATACCAACAAATCCTCTAACACTAGGACTAGTAGGGACACCAGTATTACCACCAGAAGTAGAAACATTAGGGGTAGAAAAAATGAGGCCTAGAGGTACCTTGTTTACTTTGATAGTGTGGGTTTTCTTAGGCACAAAGGTAATCTTGACAGAAGGACCTGTCTCAACCATATACATTGACACTTTGAGCATCGAGACTTACAGTTGTTTCACAACAATCTCAAAGCCAACATCTTGGGTAACACCCAAGTTAGAGTTATTTTGGGACATGGGTATCCACAATGTCTATGATACCTCAAAGAAGTTATATACCTCTCTGGTCCTTGTCTAACATGGTTCTCAATCTATTGAAAATGGTAGTCGCTTGGGTGAGACTACCATCTTTTGCCAAATACCACTCAAACTCCTCAAGCCTCTTTTCTAGGGAAAGGAGCTACTTTGCAAGAACCTCAAGAGTGGATTCTTCCTCCACAAAAGAAGCTAAAGGAGGAGCAAGGGGTAGGAACATGAGTCGCAACTCCCCCAAAGGGGCTAGAAAATCCGGTAGACAAACCTGACACCAATTCTTCAAAAGAGGGACCAATTTGACCATAACTGACCTTTCTAGATTTCATTCTTGTGTGTCGTTTAGACTTCTTCTGAAAAAAAAATTGGAGGTTGTAGATTGGGTCATAAAGCTCATAAAATCTTCATGACACACTAATCTATAACACACCCAAGACCCAAGGGAAAAAAATTTGACACAAAGAAATGAAAAGGAGAAATTTCATGTCAGGGTCACTAAAACGTGGAGGGGATTCGCTACTTCCAAGTTCCAAGACAAATAGGGTCTAAAGGTAGGGAATTTCTCTCAATCACCTCAAGACTAACCAAAAGGAAATAGGTTAAAAAGGAAGGGCAAGCTAAGCTCTTCTTTTTATGTTTTTTGAGGGAGGATTTCGGGAAACGGGTGAACAAAACATAGAGGCCTCAAACTACAAACTAACTACTCTCATCCAGAGGACGCTAACGCATGAGACAGATGAAAATGCCTCAAAAGTGCACTGGTGTCTCGTACAGACAAAGAGGAGTTCACAGACTGAAACTCACAGGGATTGTTAACAACCTAAGAATCTTAAACTAACAGTTTAACAATAAGTGAAGAAATGCATGAAATGAAAGGAAACAACAAGAATAATACTATAACTTGTAATGTCCCCTTCTAGTTGGCAATGACATATTAGCAGGATTAGCCTATTAACGGCTCTCGTAGGCTAATGAGGCATGGTGAGAGAGTCATCTGGCAGTCATTCGATGATTACTTGGCTCAGTTTTTGGTTGGAGTAAGGTTTTCCATCATATATCATTATTGTTTCTATTTATGGAAACCTTATTTTTATAATTTGATGTTGAGATGCACTTTATTAATAATATAATATTTTAATATTTTATAAAGTGCAAAAAATTAAAATATATTGGAATCTTCTAGAAGTCAAAAAGATAATATTATTTTTTGAGGCCGACCTCTAGAGGAAAAAGCATAAATAGACCTTGAGGTCTCACTATTGAGGCAAGCAGATTTGATGTTGATGTTTGATGATTTCTTCTTGAGTATTTGTGGAGCCAAGTGGTCTGCAGATAATCAATTTGTCTTTGGGAACGAAAACTCCCATTGATAGCATAACTGAGGGAGTGGAATATCTCTTGAAGGGTTGCATTATTGGAGGAAGGTATCTCAGCCTTTCTATTTGTGCTAGATTGGAGAAGAAATACAAAGAATACAAGGGTTTGATGCATATCCATTTGCAGATTATAAGGCATTGAAGATTCATTGTGGAATATTTTTATTTGCTGGCTGCTACAGTGCCCGTGCTACAGTACCGCGATTTGCTACAGTGCCGCGTACAGTGATTCGCTACAGTGATCCGCTACAGTAACTTGGTGAACTCAGTTGCATTGGAGATAATTGTGGAGACAATTTGTATTCAAGTCTTCATCAAAAATTGGCAACTAAGGAGGTCAATCTGCATTCTGCATATTCAGACTTTCATAATAGTTATTTCCAGATTTGATACCATCGAATAGAAGGCATTACAGGGGCTGCGATTTCCAGAAATTCATAAGAGGCTGGGCGCTGGACATATAGGGATGAGTTGGTGATCAGAAGGCAACAGTATTGCAACACAAATTCATGGTACTTAATCAGACCTAGGCGCTGGAATAACAGGGGCGATTTTGGCATTGGGAGGCTCATAAAATCTCAGAAAATTCTGATCATGTCTTCTACGGTTTGCCACTTCAGTTCCAGCATCATATTTCAGGTTCTCTTAGTATTTTTCTGCATATTGTGCATTAACTATAAGTCTGAATACAAGTTGCAGTCAGTAGGGTTTGATATTTTTAGTTTGCTGTGAGAAGGTGTCATTTTGAAGAGCATCACAATGATTTATATCAGAACTGTAATAAGGTGTATCACATTTTATATCATTTCATAGTTGCATTATAAGTCAAGTGTTGCTGCTACAGAAGATCATTTACATTCATATCAGATTTTGACATTGCAATTTGCCAAGAGTCTTGGCTATTTGATATTAGCATTGTCTAGAAGAGGAGTGTTAAGTAGTTGTTTCAAATTAATAGTTGTGAATGTGCAATCAAAGAAGCTTTGTAATCAGATCTTGAGTTTGCAAGCCAATTGTTTGTAAAAATGTCTTTGGCTATAGATGCATTGTACCTTCTTAGCACTTCATATAAATGCATTTAAAATTGAAAGAGAGCATAGTATTTCATTTAGGAGCTTGCATAGTAATTGTGGAAGGTCATTCAAGCTTTCAAAATCATTTGGAATTCACTCTTAGCATCCTTTCAATCAAGTAACTTCAAACTGAAACGCTATATCAGCAAGTCATAAGGTTGCACATGAACTATTTGACAAAATTACCAGCAGCAAATTAGGGCAATTTGTGATCAGATTTGAGCAAGACTCATTACAGTGGTATCAGAGCAGTTTCCTGCCAACCTGTTGGGGAAATGATTGCATTTAATTTGGTGTGAGAATCTTTTGTGAGAGTCAGTTTGGATTTGGTTTTTAGTTGGACAATGGAAATGGGCTTCATGACAAGATTGTTTAGTAATGAACAGGCAGTGGAAAGATTTGAACAATCATTGTTGCAAACACTTTCAGAGTTTGGACAGACTAAAGGATCCAATTTACTTCTTTCTAGCAAAGGTCCAACATCACAAAACAAAAAGTTGTGTTCCTATTGCAGAGAGCCATACGATTTAAACCATGATTGTCCTTTGAGACCTAAGGGCAAGGCGCATAGAATAATGTGGGTTCCCTATGAGGATTCAGAACCTAAAAAAACTGACCAACAAAGTAATCATGAAAAGATCGAACAGGATGCCATCAAGATGAGGGAAAGTTATGAACGGGAAGTTCCTCGACTCTTTGAGGACTATCAGATTTTGCCAGATGAAATTAAAGCACATTACTCTCTTAATAATTTTCTGAAGTTTGTTGTCATCATGAGTCCTGAAAAGATTGGGTTGGTAAAGTTTATTAGGAGAGTGTATAAAGAGAAAATTTCATCTAAAGGGACAAAATTTAGTCATGGGCACAATGTGAGTAGGAATAGTATAACTTCTAAATCTAATTATGAAAAAGGTTCTATATCTAAACTCAATGATCAGGTTACAGGAACTCCCATAATGAGCAAAAATGAAATGAGGAGACAAGGTCTATGCTTCACTTGCAAAGGTTTTCGGGAGCCTAACCACCAATGCACAGATAATGAGGTAAAGAAGATTGAGGAAGGCCTCATTTTAACACATGAGTACATTGAGGAAGAAGCCATGAAGGAGGTAGATTTGGAGATGCACTTGTTGCATGAGGATGAAATTTTGGTTGAGTCTCCTAAGGACACTACAGATAATTCACTTGTTGGTAAGGAATCTCAGGATAATGTTTGGGATGGACATGCAGTTATTGTGGGAGACAAAGTGTATGAGGATATGGCTTCTACAACATCTTCTGAGACATCCTATGAGGTACATAGCAGCAGTACCTTAGATGTAGATGGGTGCACTGATGACAACACACATGATGCTATTGATTATGAGGGAAGTGATGCTGATTCAGCCTCATGCTATAGTTCAGATTTGGATGGAGAGAAAGAGGTGGTTCAGGAGATGGAACTTGAGATGTATGGTTCTGATCAGTTTGGAGGTGTTGTTCAATTTGTGAACAATCCTTTGTTTGAGGCGGACGCTACTATGGCCTATGATAATCCACTTTTTGAGATAGATGTTGATCGTACTCTAGACCCTAGCCCTGAGTTGAGTAGCGATAGAGATGTTTGGAGTCCTGCTAGTGTACTGGGATGTCAGACGCAGCTCATGGAGGAGTTTGTTGATGTGTACACGGTGCGGAGCGCATACAGTTTTGCATTTGACCCACATGTACACGACTTGCTTCAAGTGCACAGTTCTGATGATGTTGAGGTTGACAGGGGTGCAGCATGATGATCCGGCTTCTGTCCAGGGAGTAGTTAGCACTCATGATGGTGATTTTGGGTTTGGCAGGTCTTCTACTTTGTTCTCTCATAATGATTATCATTTGATTCATAACTTGGAGACTTGCTGCGTTTTATAGGAGGTATTAGAGTGGCACAACGGGAAGCAATAGGTAGTGGCTTTCCAATCGTGTGGTTGCATCAGATTCGCTATCACAGTTTTGGGAATGAGTTGATTCAGCAGATTGTGCGAGTGCTGGTATTGCAGAAATTGTTCGGTGATGACAGGGACATTATGCAGTTCTTCTTGTGGGATCCAGGTGGTGAATTGCTTGAGGACAAGCAATTTCAGGAGGGGCGGACTGTAATGTCCCCTTCTAGTTGGCAATGACATATTAGCAGGATTAGCCTATTAACGGCTCTCGTAGGCTAATGAGGCATGGTGAGAGAGTCATCTGGCAGTCATTCGATGATTACTTGGCTCAGTTTTTGGTTGGAGTAAGGTTTTCCATCATATATCATTATTGTTTCTATTTATGGAAACCTTATTTTTATAATTTGATGTTGAGATGCACTTTATTAATAATATAATATTTTAATATTTTATAAAGTGCAAAAATTAAAATATATTGGAATCTTCTAGAAGTCAAAAAGATAATATTATTTTTTGAGGCCGACCTCTAGAGGAAAAAGCATAAATAGACCTTGAGGTCTCACTATTGAGGCAGGCAGATTTGATGTTGATGATTGATGATTTCTTCTTGAGTATTTGTGGAGCCAAGTGGTCTGCAGATAATCAATTTGTCTTTGGGAACGAAAACTCCCATTGATAGCATAACTGAGGGAGTGGAATATCTCTTGAAGGGTTGCATTATTGGAGGAAGGTATCTCAGCCTTTCTATTTGTGCTAGATTGGAGAAGAAATACAAAGAATTCAAGGGTTTGATGCATATCCATTTGCAGATTATAAGGCATTGAAGATTCATTGTGGATTATTTTTATTTGCTGGCTGCTACAGTAATGCTACAGTACCCGTGCTACAGTGCCGCGATTTGCTACAGTGCCGCGTACAGTGATTCGCTACAGTGATCCGCTACAGTAACTTGGTGAACTCAGTTGCATTGGAGATAATTGTGGAGACAATTTGTATTCAAGTCTTCATCAAAAATTGGCAACTAAGGAGGTCAATCTGCATTCTGCATATTCAGACTTTCATAATAGTTATTTCCAGATTTGATACCATCGAATAGAAGGCATTACAGGGGCTGCGATTTCCAGAAATTCACAAGAGGCTGGGCACTGGACATATAGGGATGAGTTGGTGATCAGAAGGCAACAATATTGCAACACAAATTCATGGTACTTAATCAGACCTAGGCGCTGGAATAACAGGGGCGATTTTGGCATTGGGAGGCTCATAAAATCTCAGAAAATTCTGATCATGTCTTCTACGGTTTGCCACTTCAGTTCCAGCATCATATTTCAGGTTCTCTTAGTATTTTTCTGCATACTGTGCATTAACTATAAGTCTGAATACAAGTTGCAGTCAGTAGGGTTTGATATTTTTAGTTTGCTGTGAGAAGGTGTCATTTTGAAGAGCATCACAATGATTTATATCAGAACTGTAATAAGGTGTATCACATTTTATATCATTTCATAGTTGCATTATAAGTCAAGTGTTGCTGCTACAGAAGATCATTTACATTCATATCAGATTTTGACATTGCAATTTGCCAAGAGTCTTGGCTATTTGATATTAGCATTGTCTAGAAGAGGAGTGTTAAGTAGTTGTTTCAAATTAATAGTTGTGAATGTGCAATCAAAGAAGCTTTGTAATCAGATCTTGAGTTTGCAAGCCAATTGTTTGTAAAAATGTCTTTGGCTGTAGATGCATTGTACCTTCTTAGTACTTCATATAAATGCATTTAAAATTGAAAGAGAGCATAGTATTTCATTTAGGAGCTTGCATAGTAATTGTGGAAGGTCATTCAAGCTTTCAAAATCATTTGGAATTCACTCTTAGCATCCTTTCAATCAAGTAACTTCAAACTGAAACATTACATCAGCAAGTACAAGGTTGCATATGAATTGTTTGACATAATTACAAGCAGCAAATCAGGGCAAATTGTGATCAGTTTGAGCAAGGCTCACATAACTTGAATGAAAAACTATCTAATAATGAAATGACAAGAGAGAAGGAAGAAGAAGACCAACTCACAAAAGGTCCAACCTCCTGCAAGCTCCTCATGAATAGATTGTCCCTATACACACGACAATAGAAAAGTGTTGTGGCTATGTTTTGGAGTTTGCCTTAGACAAACCCCCATTTTGGTGTTACCACCTCCACATATAGCCAATAGACCATAGTATAAAGAAAATGATAAAGAAATGGAAATAGACATAGCTTATAGAATGCAAAGACAATCTAGATTCTATTCTATAAACAAGACAATGCAAGTAAACAAATGTGTTACCCTTCTTTCTATGCGCTTGAAGAAGCCGAGAGAGGAAGGAAGAGAGCAAGACAATCACACCAATAATATGAAGCTTGGAAACCTACAATAGACAATGATGCGGAAGTAACAACAATGGTGTAGAGCATAGAATGGGAAGAACAAGAGTGAAGGTTGAGTGAATAGACGTGATAAAGAGTGAAGGAATTGAGAGAAAGAGAATGAAGTTCAAAAGGTGTTTTAGGAGATAAGAGGACATTTTTGGGTGGTAAGGTTCGCAAGAGACATTACAATTCGTAGGCTGGTAGAGAATGTAATGCCTCCAATGTCCACTGACCCGAGAATCATGTCAAGATGCGTTCCTCGACAAAAATTCTCTCATCGACGGAAAACAACAAAGGCATGTGCGAAAAGAAAGGAAAAGGTGATAGATTTTTGCATTGTCAAGTTTATAAGGCTAAAGTGAAGTAATATTATAGGAAATTGCACTAGGTGCAATTTTACACCATAACAGTTTGTTAGATGTTGGAACTTTTAGTTGGTGTTTTGCACTCGATGGATGGGCATCAAACTTAAAGGGGTACTTGTATGAGGTCATGTACATGACTAAGGAGGTCATTTCAAAGTATTACAAACGAGATAAAAGTCACAATTGGAATATTATTGATCACATGTAGAATAATCAACTCCAATAACTCATTCATGCAATGACATAACCTGTTAACCCCATTTTTTTCTTCAAGGCTAGTAGTTGGGTAGGATTATGGATAGCTTCACATGTATTATGAATATGATACCCAAGGAAGAGGTAAGGGATCTAATTATTGTAGAGTTTTAGAGATACAAGCATCTTGAAGGGAGGCTCCTCTTTGCCACTAGATATTTGAGGGAGAATCACCCAAGCTCTAAGTAACAACAAAATTGTTTTCTTTTCATTTCACTTCAATTTTTCAATATGTGCAATTACTTCTTATTTGCAAACTTCTAAATGCCTTCTTTACAACTACTTGGAGGGAAGATAAGGGTGTAAAAACCTTGAATATTCAAGAGATGTCCCTCTAAACAATATCCCAACTTTGTAGCACTTGTAGATGTGAGATCAATTGGAGCTTGTTTAATATTATTAACACAAAGAAATGCAACAGATTGACCCAAAAACACCTCCACAACCTTGCATTTGTAGACTACAACCTTCTAATTCCCTCAAAAAAAGTGGATGGCTCAAATAGTCCTGAGACAATTAACTTTGGCGACATTGATTCATATAATAATTGGATTGTCTAGGGTGAAAATCTCATGCTTATAGAAGATGAGATTATTGATTTCGAGAGTCAAGCAAAGTAGAGTGCCATATAAGTATAAGGCATTGGATTTGATAACATCATGGTTACATAGATGGTGGTGATCCCGAGGAGTCACTACCTTCTAATTTAAGGTAGGAGTTATAACTAACTTCGAGAAGTAGGTTCCCAACCATCACAAAGATGTATATGGGGAAGATAAAATTATAAATTGTTGTAAAATGTTTGGAATTGTAAATTTTTATGATGATTTTCCTTATCATGATATTCATTTCATATAAATGGTTGTTTTATTCACATGTTGATGCAATATTGTACTTCTTTTAATTCAAATTTACTAGAAAACACTTTCCAACATCCTAGAGACTCATTTCATATGTTTTACAACTAAATTTTGTATTGACTCTTTCTCCTAGTATTTTAAAATGGGTTGATATGTTTCAAGGACAAGGTGGCCAAGGACCCTAATTTGGGGATGGTGACTAGTGGCATGTTTGGCGAGGGTCTAAGGTGGAAGCCCTCAACGAGGTTGAGAGACAATGCCATGGAGGTCTAGGTGAGTGCCCTCAATGGGCTTTAAGAGTAGTGCCCCTTGCAAGGTCTAGAGGCAATGCCCTTCACACATTGCCTATCACAATATAGGGGCGAGCTTGGGAGGTGGAGGCCCCCACCACGCCCAAATTAGGGTCTTCAAGACCACACAGACCTTCATTGCCCATTTTGTTTTTCATAATTTTCTCATTATGTTTTCTCGAACACCAAGTCCTCACTATTTTAAATTTCTGACCAATTTTTCATTACTCAAGGTACTAACAATAAAGCTAATTGGAGACCAACATTCTTAGAAGCTTTTTATCTATTTTCTTATTTGTTTTCTTAATTCTAATAGACGAGCTTTTAGAAACTCTTACAACAATTAGCAAAAGCTCACAAATATTTACAAAACTTGATAACAATGGACATCCACCATTCCATCCCCACCACTTCCTCCACTCTCTTCGATGGAAATGTTCTAGGGATGTCACTTGCCTATTGATGATGGGGGGTGCTCAGGGGGAACAGACAGCGAGTGTGCATCCCCTTGGAGTCTCACCCTCTTGAGGAAGTCCGCATCCATATGGACCACGCTGGAAATTTATAATTTTTTATGAATTTAAGTATTTTTTTGGCAAGAGATTTAACGGAGTTGCCAAGTCCAGGCCAGAATTGGACCTTTTAGATTTTGGCATTGCCAAGTCATGAGTTTTAAAACTATGCATACTAGTTTGAATTTCTGAACATATTACGTATTGAAAATATACGGTCTCCAATCACATCATTTGAAAAATAGATCAAAATGGAGAACATCACGATGTTTCAAATTTGATCATGAACCTTCTTTCATTCATGGCATAACTACCATTAAACTGTTAAAGAAACATATTGAGTTGGATAAGTTTGGAAGCATTAGGCCCTTGACTGCTCCACTCAGTGCTTGGCAGATATCTTCTGGAGATATTTCTTGAAGCCCATATCAAAAGGCATTTGTGTGGAAATTACATTATCTTGTCAACCATAAACACTCACCTCAAGAAAATGTTTCTCTATGTCAAAATGGAGGAAAACAAAAAGTTGCCAGTCAGATATATAGCTTTAACACAGGAATTTGAAATGGATAGTAGTTGTGTTGTACTTCTCGCAGTACAAAATTTTGAGCTGGGTGTGATAACTTGGTAACTTCTAGAGTATATAACGATCTCCAAAAGAATATGAAGAAGCTCTGCAATCCATTTTGTATGAAATGTGAATAAATATGCTCTACAACCCAGGCTAGAACGACATTCTTGCCTTGTGTTGCTTGGAAGGAAGACGAATGTCTTTTGCCAGTCCAACAGCTTCCAATATCTTTATAACATACCAGGTTATATCAAGCTGCCACCATTCAAGACCATGCTGAGCAGAAAACTCAAATGCATGATGGTTGTTGTGCCATCCCTCACCAAAGGCTAGTGCAGCAACCCACCTTCACAAACACAAGAAGTATAAGGCATCAAGAAAATATCTTATTATGGGATTCTATTAGCCATGTAAACAAAAGAAGCAGGATCTACAGAATAATCTAACCAATTGTTCCTGGAAAGATCCCCTGTATTCCATGACTGATAGCCCCAGACATGACAAGCTGAGTTCACAAACCAGGTTATATGATAAACCCAAACTACCCGCACAGCCTGCAAATGGACAATATTCAAAAGATGTTCAAAATCAGATTAACTCTTGTAGGCACAATAGAAATCATCAACACTCAAGCGACTTATGAGAACCTTCTATTTACTCACCATCCCCCAAACTAGGAAAGGAAGACCTCCAAGGGCATATAGGGACAATGCCAATGCAATAGGATGAATGATGTATGTACGGCGGATAAATTGATAAAATGGCTGCTTCTCTAGATCAGGAACATTGTTTCGTTCCCCGATCTGCAATTTGAATGACAATTTCAAACTATGTAAGGGTGAGTGAAATTATTCTTGAAAATAGGTTGTGACAAGCTGCATGATTTTACCACAAGAATACTATCCAGTTAGCAAATGACTCCAGTAATTTGACCCATTTTAGTCCCCAAAACCCCTTTACAATTTCAAATGTTGGGAGCCAAAATGACAACATTCAGACAATACAAAATTATCTACAAGAAAGGAAAAAGTGTTTACTCTGTTAAACATAGTTTTTTCATCGAACATCCAGCTCATGTGACTGAACCAAAATCCTTCATTTGGGCTGTGTGGATCCTTAATAGAATCACAGTACTGGTGGTGATACCGATGTGTGCTTACCCAATCCAATGGATCACCCTAAACACAAACATATTTTGCAAAACTGTGAACTTAATTCTGCATGTCAAGGAATTTTAGTCACTGGACACTGAACCAAATCTATAGTATATAGTTTGTCAAAACAACTCAAAATCAAAACTTGGCTACGTAGCATCAGAAGTTTTTTAAAAAGGAAAGAAAGTGGGAAAAACGCTGCATAGTACATATTTAAAACGATTGAAGTAACTTATTTTGAAGCAAGAAGAATCCATAAACAGATAAATGAAATTGATTTTATAATGCTTGAAGAGACAGAAAACATGATCAGCTCAAACCAGGCAAATCCATTCACAAACGCTGGTAAGAAACATTGGAGGTCATTGCAAGTGATGAATTCTTAAGAAGATCAAAGCCCATGTGAGTTTGTCTGGAATTTGTTATGCATGCTAAGAAGCAACATTGGAGGTCATTGCAAGTGATAAATTCTTAAGAAAATCAAAGCTCATGTGAGTTTGTCTGGAATTTATAAATGCCATGCCTTGCAACTAATGTTAGTTATGCATGCTATTAGTTGCTCAAGCTCTTGTGCACAAGCACCAAAATCTGTAGCATGTCTCAGCTGGGCATCTTCTCATATTTCAATTAATGGTTAAACATTTTTGCTTTAATGATTGAAAAGTCAGAAGTAAATGGACAATCTGAACTTGTTCAGCTTTCATAATCTTAATAACTATCATTTAATCCATTAATTTGGTAAGTTGGTTGAAGTAGCTATCCATAAGATTGTCTCCATAATGTATCGTGAGTTCTTCTTCGAAAACAAACCATGTAACACAACCCCTTCTTTTTCTATTCTTCACAAAGCCAATGATACCAAATGAATTGACTAGGTTCCAAGTATAATAAAGCTATTGCCGCCTTTTGTTGACAAGGCACATGGTGAATATGAAATAATTGCTCCATTTGGCAGAACCAATTGGTAGGATCTTTTCCATCAAGCTTTTGCATATCCATCTTTGGTGTGGAGCGGCAAGCCATAGAATGCTGATCCATCTCCAAGTTTGACTCAAACCCAAAGGTACCCTTCCCCTTAGGAGACTCCTCTTTCTCCCAATCTAGGTTGTGTGACTCCCTATGTTTTGAATGTCTAGGATGTTGGCCATGAACAAATTTCTTCATCATCTTCTCAGTGTCACTTGTTTTAGCCAACCCTTGCATCCACTCTATCATCCACACTGTCATAATTAACAAGATTTCATCCTTCATCTTGTTGGTTTTTTTTTAATTTGTTCATTTATAGATTCATTATCATTATGAACAATCTACTCAATTTCCATATCCTCATTGCCTAGAGATTTTCTTGCTTTAATATCACTTGTAATGGAACAACTTGCACAAAAGAAGAATATGATAAGAAATATGCTGCAAATACTTGATAATAAAATATTGTTCTTTTCTTGTTTCTTGTTTTTATTTTTCTCCAAGGTGTCTTCCTCTAGTTTTTGTTTCAATTGCTTTTTTTCCTTTCTCCTCTTGTCATCTTAGCTTTGCCTTCTGTCCTAATCATCCTCTGTTCTTGAACCGTGTGCCTCATTCCTTCTCTCCCCTCTCTCTTTTTAGCTTATTTTGGTCTGCAACAAACCATTACTTCTCCTTCAGCTCTCTTTCATCCTGATGATGGATCACGCAGTGTGATTTGAAATATTGATGAAAAAACAGCGACACAATCAAATCCAGAAATCTTTTTACTCAAACAGTAAAATAAATAACAAACCTCCAAATATCTCCAATGAGAACACAACCCACAATCTAATCATCAAATAAGTTAATAAAACTTACTACCTCCTATATATACCTTATTTATTGCCTTAGATATCACCCAAACCAACTTAGATTCCAAAATATAATGCCTAGACCAACCTAATTAACTAGATAATAATAGAATAATGATCATATGACTTAATTAAGAGTCAAGGTAGCTGCAAGACAACTCCTCATAACCCTATACACACTATAAGATTAAGACCTAACAGGCAATGGATTTTGAATATGGCAGGTTGTATTGCTTTTTACAACAGTATTGAGTTCTTACAAAAATCTCAGTGCTGTTGTCGACTTTGGACTACTTTTCTTTCTTTTGGTTTAAACAATAGCTTTTCCCAGGATATGTTTTCTTAGCAAGACTGTTTTTTCTTCTAGAAGACATTTTACTAAGGGTTTTATTCAATGAGCCTTCTAGCTATTTATCGGGAGTAAAATGCAAAAATGTTACTATGAGTCCTTGCTCTGTCTAACGTTTATGGTGCAGAATTTTTTGCAGAAATACAACCCACCAAAATTTAGAACAGTATACAACAAATTGAATCCATGTGTCCAAAACTACGATCTGAAGCTCGAAGAGCTGAAACCAACCTGTCCATTTACTATTATTGCACGGGTTTGAAAAAAAATAGACTTTCCTGTAGCTGCCAGAATCAAAGGCTATCCTATCTTTCCAAAAAGCTCTTCCACTTTACCTCTGTGGATCACCTGCCCCCACTGGACCCATGGGATGTTGATAATGGAGTAGTCAAATAGCACAGAGACATACCCCATAATCGAATTTTTTTTTTCTATGCCCTTTGGGTTCTTCCTATTTTTGCTTTCACGGATATGGCATTTTTTGCTCCTGCCTGATCCTTGCTCCTATTGTTAATGGCATTTTAGTTTTTATCTTGTCAAACCACTTCTTTTGGCCGAGTTCCTCCATAACATTGGGAGAACTTCCCCCTTACCTGATTATAAACGGGCCCACATATCAAATCATTCAACTTTAAGAAATAGGCGGAGAGATGAAAATCTCTGTGGACCATTTGGACCTACATATCTTACCTGTAAAAAGATTCATGAAAAATAGGAAAAATACAATTTCACTTTTACTACAGGTTATCTTCGTGCTTTCTTCTAATAGGTTCAGAGCTGTAAATCATATCGTTTTATTTGAAAACAGGGTTTCTAGGTTCACATTATTTTTCAAAATTACCGGAAATTCTTCTCCTAAACATCCTCCATATCAGAAGTGTCATGTTTCAGGATGCTTTGGAGCCCAGAAATAGAGCACCCACAAAAAAAACCCTGAAAAACAATCATTTACGCAAACCTGAGGAGATACAGAAAATAGGAGACGTGGAACATGTAATTGCAATGGCAGACTGACTGGCTAGTTTAAAGGCTGAAATAAGGGAGTTAGTATCCCCAACGAACATGTGATGAGGTTGTGTTGCGATGATTTTGGGAAGTGGTTGAAGTGTAATCCCAACGGGGGAGCTATCAAGAGTGACCCAGGCTCGAAAATCCCTCCCTGCAGTAAGGCAGCTCCTAACCACAAGTTCAACTACATGTGGCGAGCTTCTGGTGTTGCCATTATGAGGTACATTCAAGTGAGACTTGTGTTTAGTAGTTTGCAGAAGCTAAGAATGTGGTCTGGGCTTACCCGCACAACATTAAAGGCACGCCCTAATCTCATCCATACCAGAATAGATTGAGTAGTTTGTGGATCACACACAATCAACTCTAAAAAGCTAAAAACTAGATTCAAACGCATGGAAGAAAGAGAGAGAAAACCAAAGCATCTACAGAGGATGGGATAAAAGACAAAATAAAAGTGTGAATGATTCGAAAAAGAAAACAAATGCACCCATTACAACACAATAATGCTGCTCAATTGAATTGGGGCCACGCATAAAGAAAACAAATGCATCAATTACAATACAAGAATGCTGCTAACTTTGAATTGGGGCCACGCATAAATTGGAAACATCTTAACATTATGCATGTATTGTATATAAGCAACAGCAGATTCCCCAAACCAGAGAGAAAAAGAGAGAGAGAGATGCACCCAATACAGCACAAGAATGCTGCTAACATTGAATTGGGGCCATGCATAAATCGGAAACATCTTAACATTATGCATGTACTGTATGTGAAGCTAATAGTAGATTCCCCAAACCAGAGAGAGAGAGAGAATATAACCCACCTGCAGAGGGTGACAAAAAAGATAAAGTAGGAGTGCATAAATCAGAAGAGAAAACCACATGCATCCATCAGAACACAAGCATACAAATAACATTGGATTGGGGTCATGCAAGAATTGGAAAAATCATAGAAATATGCGAGTACAGTACCTGAATTTAAATATACATGCATTGCATGCCAGAGCTCCGAAACAAGGGAATAAAGGAAATTGTTGACATACAATACCTGTACTGCCTGTGCACCACAGTAGGCAAAGATGTATTCCAACCATTTGGGAAGCTTAAAGCTTCTGTGAGAGAGATTCCTATGATATGAGAGCGTGATACCCAACAATCCAGTGATAACATAAAGCATCACAAATACTCCAAAGGCCTTCCAAGTGAAAGTAAAAGGTGCCAACAAGCACAGTGCATGCATTCCAAATACAACCACTGCGGTACTTATGTCTGCAGAACTCCATTTTCTATCCAAGAGAGATGACAGTGGCCTTGATTTTTTCACCACCACATCCGTCAACAGAGTTCTTGCCTCAGAATTCTCCTCAACAGCAGAACAGGCAAACACCAACATTCTATTTGTGTATGACCTCCTCCATGGACATCTATAACTAATCTTGTCATATAAAGGCTCTAGTTGGCAGGCTTTATGGCACTTTGGTTGCAGATTGTTTGGAATTCTGAAGGAAAATCTATCGCCATTTGCACTTATGTGTCTTATTTTGAGACCCTTTGCTTCTAAAATGTTCTGAAAACTGCTGCCTCCTGCTCTGGAAGGTACAGAGGCTAATGCCAGTGCTGCCATCTTCAAAATTCTCTGAGCTTTTATTTCAGAGCGCAAAAAGGTGTCATTTCATTTGATTTGAGCTGCTTATATAGGAAGACAAATATAAAATAAAAAAATACAATTGTACTGCATGTAAATATATCGTGGGTGTATATTTTAATTTTGTGTGGATTAAATGGGATTGCACACAATGCAATGATTTTTGTGTGGGTTTGTGTTGCTCTCTTTGATAAGATATTTCGCAACTGATTGGGTTTGTATAGATTTTCGAGTTGGGTTTCTGGGTTTTTGTAAATTTTCTGATAGCTTCAACTGATTATATGCATTTTCAAAATCAGATTCACTGATTTATCATAAATTATGATGACAAGATTCAAACTCACAAGTAGACAACCCATTCACGTTATGAGATATTTCTTCCCCTCGAAAAGGACTTCATACTTGTGGATTTGTTGTTTGGCTTGGCAACAAGATTACACATGGAATGGAGGTTTCAGATTTATTCATTTAGATGGGGACTCGGCATGATCAGAATTTTGAGATAAGCTTTTTTTGGAAATTTCAAGTTAGATGTAGTTCTAGGATTATTAATGTCTGGTGATGTTTATGTCCACAGAAGCCAATTACGTATTATCAATTAGGTACACACCTTGAAACATTATTAATCATTTCAACGAGATACACATTCACTATAAAACAGAATTTCCATGCATACGGACAAGTGTCCAATTGCACATCACTAACTACAAGTCCACACTTGCACACACTATTAGACAACTACCCACTTCGTAAGGGAAAACAAACACCTTAAATATCCTCTATAAATTAATTAAATTATATTCGAGTGTAACTAATGTGGAATTTAGATAAATCAAATAAGATAATCAGTTTGATTTTTTATGAACTTGAATATGTTATATATTTAGGTCTAGAATTTGATGGTACGGGCTCCTATTCGTAGCGCCCCCTCTCCACTCTAAGACCTAAATACCTAGGGTTTTTCCCACCACCCAAGGCCGACTCCACCATCTATATTCACCTTAGATGGTGGGGTTTGCCGTTGCGGGTGGTGGGGTTGCAGATAGTAGGTGGGGTTTGCAAATAGTAGGTGGGGTTGTCATCATTTTTAAAATTTTATATTATATATTTCAAAGGGTATAGTTTGACTTGTTATATTTTTATATAACACTCTAAATAATTATTAGTAAGTTGTAAGAAAATATTATAGTTAAATATAATATAATATTCTAGTTCATAATGGGGTTCATCTTATAGTGCAATGGTGAAGTGGTGGTGTTGTTGTAATCGTCACTAGGGTTCAAGCTTTTGTTGGATCATTGTGATCGCAAGCATTATGCATGTTTGAATTGATCGCTTGCATTCATGCTAGGGAAGAGGTCTCTCAATTGTGATAAAAAATAATATTTTGGAATTTGTAAATTAATTATATTTTGTTTTAATTTATATTTATATTTATGTAATTGAACCTAAATATATAATTATCTAAAAATAGATAGATAGATATGACAAGTCTAATAATAATTTGATAGCCTAGTACATGACCCATGTGACATGAAAATGGCATTTTCTATTGGTCCTGACTAATGGTAGTGTCTACTCAGCTCATAAGACACCTATTTTCATTTTGTTTCATGATTAATAGTGTCTTATTTTACCTTCATGCTTCATCACCCTTTATAAATTGCAATTTGACCTTTAAGTTATAAAATCATCGCCCCTATTGATTCAAATTGTATAGGTAATTCTAAATCACTCAAACAATTTTGAATAATGTTGATTCTATTAGTAGTAAGACAAGTGACTCTGTAAATAAAAGTTGTGTACACACATCCATCTTGGCACTACTTTTTATGTTCAAAATTTTGCTCATTTGATCTTAAATTGCACACATGATTGTTGAACTCTATTTCTCTTTTATTGGTCATATATTTCAATATATTAATAAATGCGTTTTGCTTATTTTGGGTCTGTTTAAATGCTAGCTACAACTTTTTTTGTTTTTCTATTGCTTTTAGAGAGAGGTACCATTTTTTTGAGTTGTCCACATCTCCCACTATAATATTTTGTAATTGACCACTAGTATACAACCTCTAAGTTTTTGTTTAGTCATGTTTCCAATATGTTCTTAATTAATAGCCGACAAGCTCCTTATACAACAACAATCCTTTGTCCTTGATATAATTTTGCATTATTTTCTTTGTTTCTCCTACCATCACAAGGACACCCCTTTAGTTGAGAGGAGGAATAGGAAGACAAAGTTGAGTCCTTGAGGACACTATTGTCACATAATCAATAATATCCAACATCTCGAATATGAAAATTATTTTATTATATATTTGTTTTCATTAAAATAGTTTAAATGTCTATATTAGATAGAAAATTTAGGTTTTTACTTTGCTCTAGATTTGCAGTGTTTTGCTACAATTTCTACATCTAATGGGTAAACATGCAGTTGTGTCACACTTTCAACCAACAAAATAGTTTCTAGTGAAACAATTTCACCCTAAATAGTTTCAAACAAAATAGTTTCACTCAAAACCATGTAGCATGTATGTGGCACGTACATTTTTAGGTGAAATATTTTTGCTTGAAATTATAAAATATATTTTTTTCCATTAAAATTTTGAATAATGGTTGAATTATGTTTATGGTTTTGGATGAAATTGTTTTGGTTGAAACCCTTTTGATTGAAACTATTTGTGGCAACTTAACCCCTCTTTTCTTTTGAGTAAAATTCAATAAAACTTCGACTTCAACTCTGAATTTCTCCAACTAAGGGTACTTTCATAAAAAATGAAAATACCCTTATTTAGAGTTTGAAGTTTAGAAAGAAAAAAAAATATTAGTTTTATAATGATTAAAAAAAATGTAAGTAGGCTTTTATAATTAAACATGAGATTGATTAGAAATTTTCAAAACTATTAAAACAATTTTTTTTTTGAAAAATATACCTTGCACTAGAGGAGAGAATCCTCTTTAAAAGAGTTTTATTTTTTAAATGATTAAAAAATTACACAAAATTTGATGTCCCATGAAAACTATGATGTTCTAGTGAAGCTTGACTTTAAAATGTTATTACAAAAAATATTCATTGAATTTTTTTTTTTCCATACACTAGATATTGAAGTTAGCTATTTGGGAAAAAAATCATGGAAAAAAATTTGTTTGTTCTTTTTTGTGTGACATCCCATCGACCTCACTTTTTAAATTTTTTTTAGTAATTCAAAATTTGCTCTTAAATTTTATTAAAAAAAAATTAAAAAATTAAAAGCATAAAATTCATCAAGAGTTCTACATTTCATTAGTTTATATCATTTTGAAATTCAAAACATAGAGACCACTTTTATGCAGTCAAAATTGAAAATTTGTGTGTTGGCTATTTCCTTTATAAAAGTGTTATATAAGTTTGTACTTTTACCCTAGTGTAGAAATTAAAATAGTTAGCTTATCTTATTAGATTGATTTAGTTTGTTTTGCAAGTTCTTATTTTATAACATATTTCTTTGAAAATTTGACAAACCCAAGCACAAACATCCAACAAGAAAACACTTTCCTTCAAGAAAACGATTACTATACTAATTCAAAAGAAAGTACTTTGAAACAAAAAAGAAAAAGATTTATCATACAACACCGATACAAAAATAAAAAATGAGCAAGTTATGTTGTTTGTTTTATTTTATAGAATACACTTAGAATAAATGGAGAGTGAAGGGAACATCCAATTTGCTTTATTATTTATTGATTCTTAAAAGTATTGTTCAAATGGTGTTTTAAATAAAAGAAGACAAAAATAGAAATGATTGAATTGTATGTTAATTTATTCAAGTATTTAGATTAAATCATCTTAACTTGCAAATGATGAATCATTCAAGATAAGAAAAAAATAGTTTTATTTGTAAAGAATTTAGTACTTATTATTATATAGTTTGTTAGTTATTTGCACATTGAAAATTACAAAAATATAGGTCAATATCAATTTATTTTATGCCATCACTTATGTCAGCATTATCTTCAATTTGTAGGCATTTAATTAAATAATTGAAACAAGCAAACCTTCACACACAATAACTTTGGTACTTCACATTCAAGCTAAGTGCTCTGAAACTTAGTCTCAACACCTAAACACTTAACAAGCAAGTAAATGTCTAAACATCAATCAAGTAGCAAAGACAAATACAATAAATTCAATGCATGTTTGCTATCAAAGTCAACAAGTCATCCAACTAGCAATCACAAAGGTGTTTTCATATCCATCCCTTCTTTACCTTGGCCATTTTTTGCATGTTATGCTCATGTGTCCTTGTGTTAAGGATGACCAAGTTGAAACAACAATTTGGAAAATAAAGGAAAAATTCCCCTCCCCTCTAAACTCATTGGAGAATAATAAACCTGAGAGCCATAACAACAAACCCATGAGAAAAATGATTATTTATTAGAAATTGAATTAGATCAAATTAAGGTATTAGTTTAGGTAAAGACCCATCATCTCAATAACTTCATGAAAATTTCTTAATAAGAACTTAATTCCATATATATCACCACAAACACCCATATCAAAATTGTCACAACCACACCTATAAAAAATAAAAAATCATTGCCACCCATAAGGAACTTCTTCCTCATGAAAAAGGTATCCCTTTAGAAGCTTGTCCACTTGTTGGTTAATAGATTTGTTGCTATGAATTTCATTAGAAAATATGACCATGTAATACCCAACAAGCAACAACAAATGAACCAACAATTAGAGTTAACATTATTTAACAATTTTCCTTTGAATTTTAGAGGTACAAATCCCTCTTATGATAGAAATATAAATTTTCCCAATATTCTTTTAACTAAAAAATAGTAAAGGCAAATATTGACCACCAATAAATCAAAACTTAAAATCTTTAAAGTAAAACTATAATTTCAAGGATTTCCACCACGAAGAGAGAATAAATTCAAATATTTATTATTTCTAAACC
This sequence comes from Sequoia sempervirens, assembly GCA_007258455.2. NCBI lineage: Eukaryota > Viridiplantae > Streptophyta > Pinopsida > Cupressales > Cupressaceae > Sequoia > Sequoia sempervirens. The sequence goes on from VDFB02122760.1 coordinate 139,229, forward strand.
ACAATAATTAACATGCAATCAAGATAAAATTTGAAATTATTTCCCAATTCATAGACTAGTATGAATCATTCCAATTTAAATCTAAATCACATAAGTTAAAAGAAATGAATGAGATACATATTCCTACAAGCAATGAACACTTAAAGTAACTATCACATGAACATCAAATGAAATGATAACATATAAAATTTTATCATAAGCACACATACTCTAAACAAACTCCTTTATTTGAATGTCTAAAAATAGAGAGCACATAGACTCTTCAACTTTCATCTCCACCAATTTTTTAGTAAATTAAAAATTGATAAAAAATATCCTCTCTTTACAGTTGACTATATATATATATAGTCCTTTTAGTTGTAACCGATTCTTTTAATTAACAATAAATAAAAAGTTTAAATTTTCCTCAATATTTTTGGAAACTTATACATTTTAATAACTTTAAAAACTTCATAGAAAATAGAGTAAGTATCAAATTTTAGAGGCACAATATCTTCTATATCCTCTTTATCCTTTGCAAAAGATGCATTCATCACTACATATCATTATGCCTAAGCCTAAACCTTGATCTTATAAGCTCAAATTTTTTTTATGGATGGGATATGTTCTTGTGCTTTGGTATAACAACATTATTTATTCTTAGTCTCCATAGAGCCTTGTTATTTTGAAAATTCTCCAATTTTCTTTGAAAGATTGAAAGGTGTACAATATAATGAATAAGATTCATATTAATGTTGCTAAGTTTCCTAATCAACTCTACTTCAAACATTTGTTTGTTAAATATTTTTAATTGTCACTTTGAAATTCTAGTTGATAGAATCAACATCAACAACCTAAGAGTTATCCATCATCTAAATATCTAAATTGATAGAAAAAAATTCAATTTGTATATATATTTTCAATTGATCACAATCCCTCAATAACTTGGTTTGATCTTGAATAATGTATTTGATAGCTAGCTTCTTCTATTCTATACTTTTTATCCATAAGAGGTATTGGTTCTCATTGACACTGGAAAACACTTGTTCTGCAATGAGTGTGTTATTACTTATTTCAATCATTTTTTAAAATATTTTTATCAATATTGATCCATAGGGACTCCTATTTCTTAGACACATTTATTTCTTCTTTGATTTCCTTTCTACTACCATCAATTTCATCATATGTTTTCTTTACTTCTTTAATAAATTTTGATCTCTTAGTTATTATTTCCCTGACCCAATTCTCAAACACTTTTCCATAGGATGAGTATTTGCATTAAATTATCTATAATAAATTTAATATAAGAGGTTAAAAATCTAAATTGTTGCTCAAGAGAGTCCTTGGAGCGTTTATATTTCTTAGTCCTCTCTACCAGCTTGGTATCCAAGACTTGGAAGTTGTGGATATCTCCATCATGAGAAGGACCAAGATCAACCTGAGTAATATTGAATTCTATTTCAATATCATATATGCCCTTTTTTGTAGTGGGTTGAGCTACCTCCACATACATGATCCTAGAGGCATAACCCTTCATTAACCTAGAAGTTATTTTAGCCTTCTTTGATTGAGGGGACTTTTGAAGTAAACTATAAACAACATCAAACTGGGGAACAATGAGACGAGTTTCATTTCTCTTTCTTGAAAAGGTATTTTGTAACTAGGAATAAGAAGAACCGTATGGGATGTTAGTAATATTTGGGAAAAACTACAAGGACCTCAAGGTGGAGGTGTAGTGAACAAAGGTGCAACCTTATCAAAATATGATACATGAGGTGAGGAGGGAGGAGAAGGATTAGGTTGAGTGGGAGGTGTTTAGAGAGAATGTGGAGGTGAAGAAGCCGATGAAGAATGAGATAAAGGGGATGTCCCAAGAGGTACTCATTTGAGAAAGGATGAGGGTAAATATATCAATGGTTTCTTCATCATCTTCATCCTCTTGGATATAATCTAGTTGCTTCTTTTTCACTTTCAAAATTCTTGCTTTCCTTTTAAGATTATCCCCACATGATTTCTTAAGACTTTTCTTCTTTGAGGGATCCTCATCATCATTTCCTCATTCACTAGCATTTTAAGAGCTAATTGAGTATGAAATATGGGAGGGAGAAAATTTGGTTTACGTAGTCCTTTGAGGCATCCTTCATATTAGGAGATTTTTTGGATACTTTTTTTATGGCTTTATTCTTTACCCATTCCTCTTGTAGACACTGAAAAAATGTCCTGGGCTTGCAAATACCATTTTTCACATTGATTCTCCTTCTTCCCTGCATAATTAAATAATTTTAATTATTTAATTAATTCATTCTCCTTCTTTATTCTTCCAAGATAATTAATTAAATAAATTAATATTTATTTAATTATGTCGCTAATGTTCCTTTCTCTCTATAATTAAATAAATTCTTATTTATTTAATTAGTAATTTTTCATTTTTCCTTCTATAGTTAAACTCTTCATTAGCCTTTACCTCCACAATTGAATAAATCTCATTTATTTAATTATCTCTCACTTTCCCCCTATTATTAAATAATTAATTTAATTATTTAATAATTTATCCTCTTCTAACACTTTTAATTAAATAGTTTCTCTTAATTATTTTAATTAAAAGTCCCTTTTTCCCTCTTCTTCTACAATTAAATAATTATTTTGGCTATTTAATTGTTCATGTTCCCTCCCAAATTAAATAATCTTATATTATTTAATTTTCTTCATTTCCCTCCATCTTCCTCTTTTAATCTTGGACCTTGATCATGTCACGTTCCCCTTTTAATCTCCACCATCCATCCTTAACTAATCCCTATTTTGACCCTAACAGGCTATCTCTTCATTGTGCAAGCAACCTTGTCCGTCGATCTCCACATCATATTAGCTTTTAATCTTGGTCGCCCGTTCGAATGGGTTATTCTATAAAAGAGATTTTTCCCTTTCATTTTGACTTTACAACCATGATCTCCGATATTTTTCTATCACTATCACTTGACCCACACTTGCATACTACAAAATATGAGGGCATTTTAGCATACACAACAAAATGGAGGAGGTGCAATGAAGATAATTCAATCATGGCATAGAAAGTCTAGTATTATTACTTTGTTGTTTATGTTTCTATTGCTATTTGTACTTCATTGTTTGGATTTGGGTCTTTTGGGCTTGAGTTTTAGGTATTTGTGGTTGCTACTGTTTATTCATGCATTTTTACCTTGATTTCTACCCTATCCTACATTGGTGAACTCGGCGTGAAACTAACCAGATTTGAAGAAATTTGTGAGAAATTTGAAGATTTCAGGTCTATATGACGCCTTTGTGGGACATTACGATGCATTCGCATGATAGTACGATGCATCTAATTTATGGAGTGACAAAAATATAACTTGTGACACATTTGCTGGACAATACAATGCATTTGCTTGATAAAATACCACATTTTTTTGTTTTAGGACAAAATTATCAAAGCACTCTACTTTTATTATTTTTTGTCACTTTTTTGGTTTTTGGTTTCTATTCTGACATCTTGACAAGTTCCTTTCATCATTCTACCATCATATTTTCTGTCTTTTTTCCAGATTTCTTTATTTTTTGTAGCTTTCAAGTTGTGTGTCGTATCTATTTTTTGTTGGACAATCCTCCACATTTTCTTAACAATCCGTCGCAATCGCCTTCCCATTCACTGTATTCACCTTTTGGTTCACCGCATTTTTTCACCACATTTGTGAGATAAAATGACACAACTATCTATTTTAGTAAAAGTGTATAAATTCAAAGTTTTTTAGTTGCTTCTTTTTACATGCATTAGGGCAGAAGATTTTTGTGTTACTAATATCTTATTTATAGCATGTGGTGATTGTTGGGAGAAGAAAATACTATCAAACTACTAATTTGTGTTCTTGTAGGGCTTTGTGTGTCTTTGATTTTTAAAGTAGGAACATTTGGATTTGGGATTAAAAGAAACTAGTGTCTTTCATATTTGGTGCTTCTTGCACATTTTATACATTAATCCCAAGAGTGTTGTGGGTTGTCCTCTCCCCTTGCGCTTCGTGCGATCTTGGGTGCAAGAGAAGCACATAGTAATCTTTTAGTAGGCTTGCCTTTGAGACACATCCTAATGGAGAACTCATTGGGAACGACCCAAAGCACGTTTGTTAATGGAAGCTATATCAAAGGGGTGAAGACAAAAGTCAATAACTCTATCCAACGATGTACACCACATGTGTCAATTTTAGTGTGGGTGTATATACTACATGGAGGTTGACTAGAGGCTTTAGTGTCTCATGTTTGACGTTGTACTGATGGTTTTCACTGAGTCATTAGAAACTTCTTGTTTTTAGAGACCAAGACTTGTTTGGCTATCTATTAGTGTGGTGCAAGGGATGCAGATCATACCTTGAATCTATGTACCATGTATGTCCATGGTTGAGGTGTAAGGTGTCTTGCTAGAGTTTGCGCTCTTTCAAGGCAAGGGGTATCAAGGTGGTACATGATCTTGGTATACCCTATGCATCCACTCCTTGGATGAAGATTTAAAATCACCCCTAAAAAGGTGAGGTATGCCCACATTGGTAGATAAACCCTATTATTCCTTAGGTTGTGCTTGTATTCATTGTTTTTGAACCATGACCAAATGAGTTTTGTGGAAGAAAACTTGCAAAATTCTTGCCTACCTTGAAGTCAAAAGAGTCAAATCAACCAAAATCTATTTTTCAGAGTGTTTGTTGTGTTTTCTATCACATTTTAAAATTTCCCAAAATGAAAAACCACTTGAAAACATTTAATTTGAAGCCAAAAGGCATTGCATCACATTTACTAAACAACACACAACATTTGTTGAATAGTACATCGCATTTGACAAAAATAGTAAACCACATCTGTGAGATAGTAATCCGCAACTGAATAACCTTGAACCGCAACTGGTAGTTCTCAAAATTTTAGGAAAATTTCTACCTAATCTTAATCCTAAACATATTTTGACAGTTACCATACCCTCTAATCATAGAATTTCTTCAGTCCATTTCATTGCATTCAATTAGGTTTTCTTGCATTACTTAGCTAGACAACATTGTCATCCTTGCATTGGTAGGTTAGTCCTAGGTCATTCTTAGTTATATGCACCTTTCAGATTCCAGACTAGGAAGCTTACCATACCTTTGATCAGTCCATTGTCACATATCTAGATTTCCTTTGACCTTGTCCTTCTATCTATCAATCATCATCATCCAAGTTGGGTCTCAAACTCATGTCTAGTTTAGACTCACTTTGTCCAATCATCATCACTTGCCATTTAAGGTCTTGACAATCTGATTTGTTACCTTGAGCTATCATAGCTTGCTTAGCCTCCTTTTCTTAAGTCCAAAGGTGCATATCTATACTCTCATTGGTTGTCCTTTAGTATTAGTCCCATATCATAGCTTTGGTCATAGCTTCATTTTGTATTCTTGCACACCATATCCTTTGGTCATAGATTCATTATCATTCTTGCATTCCAAATCTTGGTCTTAGGTGCATTAGAATTCGGCATCCTTATATCTCCAAAAATCCCCAAAAATATAACATAATCTCATATCCCATTTTGCATTGTCGCCTTGCATTTTCATCCTTAGGTTGCAAGTCTTATATGGTCCAAACAAGGTCACAAAGGAAAAGAAAGGACATGGATTGCTCAAATAACCCCTTTGCTATCCAACTAGCAATACAAACTTTGGGTCAAACTAAAATCAACCTCAAACGTCACAAGGGGAAACCCCAAATCCATTTTCTAATCTTACATTATATGAGGTCAATAAAGGTCTAACCATAGAATAAATTGAAGAAGCTTCTCAAGACCCTAGAATAGTGTGTATTGTAGATGAGCTTGTTAATACA